>CM066041.1:256514128-256620923 GCA_033557465.1 Ichthyophis bannanicus
TGGACCATTGTTCTGCAAAGAGAGCCACTCTTCCTGGATCTGTTGAGGGGCCCGGCGATTGTAGAAGCTGACTGGCTATTCTCCTTAGGAAGGAGTCAAAAGAATCTCGTAGAGGTTGAGTCTGTGGAGCTGGTTGGGCCTTATGAGTCAGGTTTTCTAGGGCTGGCTGTGCCCTTGCGGTTTTTGTGTTGTGATTGCTGATGAAGTAGGAGCATGAGCGTATGCTGGGTAAGACCTATGCTTTTTATGATAGATGGGCTTCTTCATAGTAGGCTTCTTTTTGGTGAAATCAGCAATCTTTTTTAGACCCCTTTTGTCATAGTCAGGTCATCAGTTTCAATTTTAACTGCCTTTTCTCACCAACCTATGACCAAACAAATTCTCACCATTGCATGGGATGTTAATGTAAGTTTATCCTGCAACCCACTGATCTAGGATTCTGATAGACTGTCAGCCAGGTTGTGTCTTCTTGCCCCTATACAGGCTGCTGATTTACTGCTAGTAGCTTCAAATGCAACATAGGCTGACCTTGTGAGGAATTTAGATGTGGTTCTGAACAAGGTATAACCAGGACGTGATGAGGACCTGCTTCTTCAGACTGGAGAAGAGTGGGTGAACTCAGCAAGGGTCCCTGAAAACATCACTGAGGAATCTACCCATGTAGAGCATGTATGAGTTTACTCTAGAGGCCAGCATGATTGACTGGAAGGTTTTCCTACCGAAAGGAATCAAGAGTTCTTGCATCTCTGCCAGGAGGAAAGCCAAAGAGTTGTTTTTTCTGGCTCTTTATCCTTCCATAGCTGATTCTGCACCATGGAGTTATGTGGTAGCTGTGGCTTTTGGAATCCAGGGCCGGGGGGGAACCCTGTATAGGGTTGTCCAAATACTTACTGATGGCAGTAGTTGTAAGGGGAGCTTCCCATTAATCCTGGACATTAAATTCCTAAGGATGCTGTGTATTGAAAGGGTTGCTAGATCCTTCAGTGCTGGCCTCCTTCGGTGCATTAAAGATATTGTAAGATATCCCCAAGCTTCTTCTGTGCCTTGATCTGTCCAACACGAGGACCCTGAGGGATGCGGCCATATCTTTAAATAAAGTCCTGAAGGACATGGTCCTCGGGAGGAAAATTTATTTTATTTTATTTTAGTTTTTAACAATGGTCTTATAATACGCGCGCTTGTACCATCAGTGCGGTTTACATTGAACAAAACATATCCATACAGGGTTAACTGTGTGTAGTTTTACATTTAACCGATTGTGAAACTTGAGAAGAACAGAGGTAACTAGTTCAGGATATCACAAAGTCAAAAATCTCTGGTTATATTTATTTATTTTATTTACATGCTCTTATATACTGCACTATTGTGCATAAGTGCGGTATTACATTGAACAAACAGAAATTACAGTGAACAGGGGCATTATAACTTGGAGATAACTATTTTACAGGGACATGGGCTATGGAGGGTTAAGTGGCTTGCCCAAGACCACAAGGAGGCACCTGTTGGACTAGAAACCCCAGTCCTTCCGGCTCAAGGTTTGCCTGTCCTCTAGTGGGATTATGAACCCCTGACCGTGTCCCGGCTAAAGTACCTTGCCCCCAACCACTAGGCTACTCCTCCACTCTCCATATGCATGTGTGTGTGTATTTTCCCCTATGGAATCTACACCGGAAAGTAAATTGTGAATAGGTAGTGCTTGAGCCTTTTTCTGAATTGGGTTAAGCTGGCGTTAGGCTCTCAAGTCTGGTGGGAGGAGGGCGTTCCAGGCCTTTTGGGGCATAAATGCTAAAGGCATCTTTAGATGTTGCCTTTGTGGTATCTCGCTATTGCTTTTTGGGAACAATTAGGGTGTTTATTGCTTGCGGATCTTCTGGATTCTATTGTTTGTGGAGTGAAGTGCGTAATAGTTCAGCGATGGCTTTGGGTGATGGATTGTTCAGGGGCTTTGCAAGGTCCGTAATTATGATCTTAGTGTTGGATTCTGGCATGGGTCGGTAACCAGTGGAGTCTTTTCAGGATTGGTGTAATGTGGTCTGTCCTAGATATTCCTTCCAATACTCTGGCGGCTGTGTTCATTGCCAGTTGAGGAGAGGGTTTAGCGTTGCTTGTGGGAGTCCATGTAGGATTGCATTTTGAAAAAAAGAGGTGTGGCAATCACCAAGGCTTTGGTAGATGATTCTGAAATCCTTGGGTGCCAAGTAGTGGTACGTAAATGCCGGAGTGTACGTATTTTGTGATATACCAATTTTGTTTGTATTTTTAGTATGTGTGTTTTCATGTCTAGTCGTTGGTCCAGGGTGATGCCTAGGTAATCGAATAGTGGGTTTTACCATTAGTTCTGTGTCCTTTATCTTTAATGTGGCTGGGGGTGTGACGTCCTAGGTTCCTCGTGAAATTGAATCGAAATAACATCAGTTCTTGCTATGGGATGATTCTTAAGTTCTGTTGTGAGGAGCCACCTCTTCAACTGCTTCGAAAAAGGTCGTCAGTGGGGTAAAGTCATGGTGGTGGTGGTTTGCGAAAGGCTGTTGCATAGGAGAATATCATTGGGCTGTCAGAATGGGCCTAACGCAGGTTGCAACATGTTACAAAAGAACGAACTAGGGTCACAGAATAGGGTGCATGTAGATGTTGGGGAAAAAAAAAACATTAATGCGAACAGCGAGGGGAGCCGTTGAGGCACACCCTGTTCTTGTAGGAATCGTGTTCTGATGTTGTGTTGCCCGGTCCTCACTTGTTGTCCATCGGGTGGACAGGTATGATTTACACCAGCTCAGTGCGGAGTCATGGATTCCTTTTTCCTTGAGACGATCGATAAGTATTTGATGACTCTACAGAATCGCACGCAGCCGAGATGTCCATGAATCATAAGGATTAAAGCCTTGTCGGATGTTATCTTTTCCTGTGATTAGAGTGTTGAAGATGGTGATTTGAGGAGAGTCTCCATGAAAATGTGCTTCCCGGAAGCCATGTTGGGATGGGTCAATTCGGTGCTTCAGTGTCTATTATTTTTTTGCTGGATTTGACGTTGGACCACCTTTTTCAATTATTTTGGCTAGTAGTGGGATTTGACTGGATATTGGTCTGTATGATTCGACTTTTAGTGGATCCATTTTGTTATTCTTCAATAGTGGCCTAATCGGAGGTATGTTTTAGACTTTGAGACTGGGTGGCACAAGGCTCAAACGTACCCACTCAACAAAAATCCAATCGTACGCACCATCACCCACCTGCTCCACATTGATCCTCCAACCTACTATAAAAAGTCTCAGATCAAGGAACAACAGCAACAACAACGACTATTGAGATGCGCCCTCATCAACATCAGATCTATCCGCACAAAATGGCCAGTGATCACTGACCTAAAAAGAAAAAAAGGCCCCCCCCCCATTACAAAACCCACGACCTTGGGGAGGTCAGACATCTCTGATATCACGGTAGACCTGGTTATCAGATTATGACAATGTCATCTCTCAACCAGATGCTACCCTCACAAGTTTTCAATTCACACCCGCCACAGAGCCAACCAAAGAGGAGGAGGAGTACTCATCCTTTGCAAAAAAGCGATCTACACTGTTCAGCTGAATAACCACCATCAGCAAAAAAAACCCATCTTAAACACGATCTCCATATCACAAATTAATTCTTGCTCGATCAATGTATCTAACAGAGCACCAACAATCGCATCTGAGAATCTTGTCAATCAGTAATCGACCTTGCCTGTAACACTGATAAAACGCAACGATCATTGAGCTGGTGTATTAGGCAATTTCAACCTCCCCACTCTACATGACACCCAAATCAACAGAATTTCTAGAAGCACTTGACGTCCATTGGATACAGCCAGATAAGTTAGAGAACACACTCATGTGAAGGGAAAACACTGGACCTGATTTTCGACCCCACAAGCGATCATGGAAGCAGATCACAACTTTGCTATTATCTAGTAAACCCAGTACCTGGTCTGATCACAGGCTTGATCACAATTCCAACTACCCACCAGCCCTCAGCAAACATAACAATAACACCATCCCTCCTAAACCAATTCAGCAAGAAGGTTGCGTTCCTTTGACAAAGAGGAACATAGCTTAAGAGTGTCCTTCCACTACTAAACACTTCCGAACCTGATCCGGATGACCTGATTAATACCTAGGACGTCACCCCTCCGGGTCCTATCTCAACAACTACCTGATACGAATTAAAAAGACCTAAGTGCCGATCACATGTAGCATGGTACTCAAATGAATTAAGGGGCATTCGACTCCTCCATCTTGTCGCAGGCTTGCAGAGACGTTGGCCGCCGATTTCCGATCTACTGAAGCTTATACTGTATAATTGCTACAACACCTACAAAAACATCGCCAAGAAATAGCAGAGAGAAGGAAACAGTTCCAGTACAAATCTTCTAAAATGATCAGTAAACCAACACCATGATTTGTTCAAACATAGTAAAAACATTCGCACGGGGAACACCCCCTCAACAAACACACACAATTACAACTCAGGACTACGCTAACTACCTAAAATCAAAACAATGGCGCCATTCATACAGTGGTGAAGGGGTCCCGAGGGAACGTTCTTGTGGGGTTTGGAATCAATCCGATTCAGGATCCGAAATGGAGGAACCAGAGTCTGAAATCTGGCAGGAAGTCAAAATAATCTTTGTCAGGTACCCCCGTACCAAACACTGCTCTATATGACTAATGGCCGTTGAGGAAAGGGAAGGGACAGCTTCGGAAGTGAATGGTGCCAGAGTTCAGACAGTTCTGAATGCACCAAAGTTGGTATAGAATCAGTAGAGCACATGAACACCTGTGTCACCCGAGCAATGCGTTGTTATGATGTACTAGGAGGGACATCGAGTCCTGAAGATGATATCAGTGGCACCAAGCTCTGGCCATGGTATCTGACAGGTTTCGTGGGACAACACGGGAATGACAGCAGCCAGTACTCGCTGCAAGGCTTTCTCTTCGATGGCCTTCTTAATGTGGGTCATCGAGGGTCGGTGCAGGAGATTGTGTCTAGCATTCGGGTCTAGAGACCTGTGCCATGATGCCCGAGCATGGTATCAGCGGCTCCACCAAGGACATAGCCTTGGGGCACTTCTGAGCCCCTCTGAGGCTGGAGGATGTCATCCTCCTGCCTGGGGCTGTTGGGCCGATGGCCTACGTTGGATCCATTGATTGACTGCCTGGTGCTGATGTCGGGCATCGGAGTCCGAGGCCGAAGCTGACCGAAGGGGATCCTTTCAAGGCCAATTTCCAATGTTCTTGTTACTTTTATGCGCCGGAGACCCCAATCGATAATGATTTCTTCTTATGTTTCGAAGGGGGAAGACGAGCAGAAGCGTGAAATAACGTTTGACGGCATTGACGCCCCTGAGGAGTGTAACAAAGGAGCTGTTTGAAAATAGCTTAACCCTCGCTTGGACGTCTTCGTCCCAATCCTTCTTATTTATTTATTTGCTTTTATATACCTGCGCTGTTTGAAAATCAGTGGGTTTACATAAAACTAAGAAACAGTAAGTACAGTTTGCATGGAACCTTTGAATAGGACAGTTTACATTGAACAAAATGTAAAAAATAAGTAACAGTAAGTAAACACGTAATCTAAATTAGATGTGAATACAGGAGATGAACCTTGGAATAGGAAGGTAGGAGGACTAAAGGCGATCTGTACATAGGCTTTGTTCAGGGTGGCTGGTCATTGGCTAGTTGAAATAAATATGGTTTTAGGGCCTTCCCTAATGGCTGTAAGGTCTGTGAGGGCCTAGGATTGCTGGAGGTAGGGCATTCCAGTGGAATGGTGCATAGAGAGAAAAGGAGCGATTTTTAGTTGAACTGGGTGCATGTCCTTTATCGCTGAGGGGGTGATGAGTGAGTTCACCATGTGTTGATCTTCGGGTTCTGTGTTCAGGGGCACTCTGTATGAGGTTTGTGAGGGTGGTGGCAGATATTCTGTGCAACGACTTGAAGGTGAGTAACAAGGCTTGTATACCAGTTAGACTTGCCTATAGGGAGCCATAGGTTAGCTGGATCAAAAGAGGCGTAATGTGTTGAAAATCTTGAGGCAAATAGGCATGTTCGGGCGTGCTGATTCATAGCGAGTTGTAGTGACTGAAGCGCTTTCTTTGGCAGGCCATGGTAGAATTATGTTGGCTATTAGTCCAAGTGCAGGAAAGATAAGGGCCTGGCATACTGAGCGAAAAGTCCGAGGGTTGCGAGGATGTGGGCGTAAATTTTATTTATTTATTTATTTAGCACATTTTTGTATACCGCCACTTAATCCAGCGATCTAGCAGCGGTTATGATTAAGTAAACAGAAAACAAAGTCAGATCAAATGACAGAAATTTCTAAGCATTACAGTGTGATTAACAATGTTATGTGATAAATTTTCAATAAACAAAAATCAAGTGAGCTTCAATTACAGAATACAAAGGAAAATTTCAAAAATTACAGGATTAAGTATGCAAAATTATACATCAGAAATTTCCAAAGGATTAACGAGATTACAACATGTCAGAGAGGGTTCTTAGTTTATGGTAAACAGCGTTGGTGACGGTTTGTATGTGGGCTTCCCAATTTTAGAATATTGTCCCAAGATGACTCCAAGGTAACATACTTCTTTGGCTTCACCGTGAGTATGAAATCTTTTAGCCTGAGGGAGGTTGGTGGGGTGAAGCTTGGTCTTTAGTAGTGAATAAGACCCTTCAGACTCTTTTACTTTTCACCATCAGATTATGGGTAGCGAGGCTAAAAAAAAAAAAAAAACAAAAAAAAAACAGTCCGAGACAGCATCATGAAGTCATTTCTGTAATGTATGAAAAGTCAGGGTTGTCTATGGAGAAAGGAGCATGGAGTAGGATGTCGGTCGGCATAGAGATGGTAGTAAATGTTGAATGGATGTTATAATGTCGCAAATAGGATTGAATATAACGTTACCTATTAAAGGTAGGGAGGAGAGGGATGAGCCTGTGTGGACTCCTTGCGTGTGTTGAAATGGTTTTGGATGACCTGGGACTCCTATAAGGACTTGTTGCTGGCGAATCCGAGAGGTATGACTTGAAACCGATGTTGAAGAAACGAGTTCCTTATGCCTTTTTGATGAAGGCGTGTTGTCTGTGGAATCGGAGATTGTGGTTTGACCGTATCGAAAACAGAAAGCAATGGCCATGAATAGTAAGGATGAATCCTTGTTTTCTTTTGTTTAGGCCTGTGTGGAGTCTGTCCAGGAGAGTCCATTAAAGAGGGTTTTCAACACCCGTTTGTTGGTGGAACCTGTGTTGTTGGGGGTCCAGCGGTGCATAGGAAGTCAATGTGGTCCTAAGATGTGTGTTGTGTATAAGCCTTTTTCTAGTATTTTTAGTCCAAGAAGGGGAGGCGGATATGGGTCTGTATGAACGTGGTTGCAGATGGATTTTAGGTTTGTTGTTCTTTATGAGTGGTCTAATTGAGGCGGTTTTGAGAGGTGGTGGTAGTGGAAAGGCCGTTGGAAAGGCGAAAGTGAACGGTTGTTGAATTTGGCTATGATAGGGCTGTGGTTGGATCATGCTGTTTTAATCCAGAAAGCTGGGGCATGGATCAGTTGGCGAGGTGGTGGTGTTGAATTCCACAGATTGATATTCTCTATTTGTTCAGGTGGTATAATGGATAAAATTATTCTAGGATGGGTGTGGGTGTGCTACCAGGGATGTGTCTGTTGAGTTGTCAAAGTCAGACTAGTATGAGTTTGGGTGAAGTTGAAGTGGTTTTGCTTTGGAAGTCTGTGGCGAAGGCTTCTGGGCCAGGAGTACGTATTGGCTCATGTGAGGATGCATCCTTAGTGAGGGATTTGACTAAGGCTGAAGGTGAGCTCTTGAGGTTTGTTGAGAGAGCGCATTGAGGGTGATGGTGTGGTTATTCCTTTCTCTTCGATTGTTTATTGCTGTATGGGTGCTGATGTCAAGTTATTCAGGCTATGACCGTTTGATCATTGGATGTGGTCTAGTACGTCTCCATCATCGTTTCTAATTTCCTAAGGTATATTTAATGATTTGCGCAGGTCAGTGTTAAACCATACGGGCTATGTGGTTCTTGCAGCTCTAGGTGTCAGTGGATTGTGGAAGGAACGCAGCTCTGGAGAGGTTGTTGTTCCAAATTTCTATTAGCTCAGTCCAGATCATTCATTGTTGGAGTCGAGGTTATGAAGAGTGTCATTAGGAATGTCTATTTATTGACAGTGTCTGCAAGCCCGGCGGTATATTGGGGGAGTCTTGATACCGAAGAATGTAGTTCATCGTGTGGTTATATGGGAATGTTGAAGAGTATTGCATTATGGTCAGACCAGGGAACTGGTAGAATTGAGTAGTGGGGTTTGGCTGCTTAGTGCGTGGGGGGGCAAAAATAAGGTCCAGGATGGTGACTCTCGATGGGGGTGGGGGTGTGAATGAGTTGGTGATAGGCCACTGCTTTCAGGGAAATGCTGTAGAAATGTTGGGAGGGAGTGAAGGGAGGTTAAAGTCACCTAGGAGCGCCAGAGTTGTTTCCGTGGGTCTGGGTTAGTCTGGTTGAATGCTAGCCATCATGCTGTGCTTGCAGTGCGTGCACAGGAATCCATGTACTCATCAATAGCAGATATGGTAACATGATGGCACTGCGTACACCTTTTTGAACCCACTGCAACAATTTTTCAATGTTTTAAAAAAAATAAGGGATGCAAAGAACAGTGGGCAATGGTGCTCAACGGGGCACTAGGCCCCCAACAAAAGGATTTAATGAAAAGAAGAAAATTTAAGTAAAGACAATAAAATAAGAAACTAACAAAAAGCAGGGTACCGGAGTGATGGGAAAGGAGACACCCAGACACCAAGCAAGATCACAAAAAAAGGCTCTGTGGAAAAAAAAGGACAACTGAAGTAGCTAGTTGGGAGAGGACGAGACGGCAGACAGCGCATATGTGGAGCAAGACCACTCTCAAAAAGTCATTCCTATGGATGCTGGGTGTGTGTTCTCTGCGATGCTGAACATCACCCATATGTGAACGACTGGCATTCCTGCTTTGTTCCTGAAGAAAATAAATTTTTTCATTCCATGCATAATCAAACTCTGGAAATTCCATTAACCGGATGATGTAAAAAGCTGTTAGTGTAGCTGGGTTTAAAAAAGATTTGGACAAGTCTCTGGAGGAAAAGTCCATAAGCCAATTATTAACGCGAAACTGGGAAAGTCGACTGCTTACTCCTGAGGGAGATCAGGAGTATTGCGTCTGGAACCTGTGTAACGCTTTTGGGAACCTGCCAGGTGCTTGTGACCTGGATTTTGTGCCACTGTTGTGGAAACAGGATACTGGGCTTGATGGACCATTGGTCTGACCCAGTATGGCATTTCATATGTTCTTATGTAACAATGCATGTACTTTTTACTGTATAGAAGTTGTAGCAATTTACAAAAAAAACAAGTTACCTTGTGATAGTCATTTACTGTACCTGTCTCAAATGGCTTTGCAAAAATTTGTCTTCCATGAAGGGCTGAAGTTACTAAATAGCAAAAATATTTGTCAAAATGAGCCAACCCTGCAGGAAATTATGTGGATGGTAACAACTGAATTTAAATAATATGGGAATTAAAATTTGGGCATTTTTCCTTGTGAAACAGTGCGATTTTAATTGCAAAACAATCTTCATTAGATGACTTCACATGAGCATGTAAGATAAGTTTTCACTAAAAAATTTTGCGCCTTTGGGTGAAATATTTTGCCACGCAGATGAAAAATTTTGTGTATTGAAATGGCAAATCCTAGTGAACAAATTTATACAATACATTTTTGCATGCTACTTGCCCTTTTAAAATGCAATGTAAATGTTTTACCAAAATTGTTAGGATATGTGACAGTGCTTAAACCTTTATGTGTGATAATGCCTGTTTCAATGGCATTTCAGTTACTCATGCTATTTGGCTCTAGAGAGTAACTATGAGGTGAGTTTTGTGCATAGCATGGACAGATCATGGAAATCTTCACTTCTAAGCCAGGGCGTCATTTGTGGAGTATGCGTCACAATATCTCACTAAACTGAATTAATAGTTGATGCAGTGCTTTATTTTACATGTATTACTATTTTATTATGTTTAATAATACTAATAATGTATTAAACGTAGTCTATCACTAGCTTAGTCTGTTAGCATTTAGATGCACAGTAATGGCTACCATGTGCTAAAAGCAGCCAGTGCAGTAACAAATTCCCAACATATTCGTGACTAGGGGATAGTGGGTATGTGGCACGGCATATTGCCATAAGTGTAGGAGGAATTATCACAGTGCTGAATGGTCAATGTTGCAGATAGCGCAAATGCATCTCAATGCCACTTTAGTGTCGGTGGCATTAAATGCACTTGCATTTAACTGCAAATGAAGTTACATGTCGTGTGTAAACCTTTCTGTGTGCTAATTTAGGGCGGGACATGGCCATGTCGACAACAGTTAGCTCACAGGCTTTTGTACTTACTGTGTGGTAAGTGCGAAATAACCATACTGCACTTTTCATAGAACAAGCCCCAATACTCTCATGCTATAATCTGTTTTTAAACTTTCTTTTTCAATATTTTATAAACAACACAGTGCATCAATATATAAAGACCACAAAACACATCTACTGATTGCACCAGAAAATCCCAACCTAGCCCCCCTTCCCACCATCGTCTCTCTCCCTAGACCGATCAAATACAGTGTGTGGTCAACATTAGTAGCATCCTTGCATTTTAGGTTATGTTGGGTACAGTAAGTCTTGAGAAATAATTGTTGAAAATTCTCAAATACTAAATATATATATATATATTACTTTTTAACTATATAATTTTTAATTGAAAAAATCAACCAATAAACGAGATTATGACCTTGAAACTACATTTTGTAAATTGGAGTCATTTCCAATTATGTTTAACATTATAACAAGCCCCCCTTCCCCCCTCCTCATATTTTCCCACACCTCCCCCATCCCCTTCCATCTCACCTAATATCCCATCCCTTGGTCCCCCTTTCTTCCCCTCAACCTTCCTGTACCTCCCCCTCCATCCACTCTCCTTTTGTAGCCAGTCCCACACCACCCTCCTTTGGCTTTCCATCTGTATTGTTATGTATCGCAGTCACCTATGCATGCTATAAAGTTCTCCAAGCCTCCTAACATACCTTTTCACCCCTCTCGGCATGGGCCTGTTCCATGTGCCAGTCGATCTTGCATCTGGTCGCAATCACTAGGTGCAGCCCACAGCCCCCTTTAGCCCTGCAGGCAACCGGGCTCCTGTTTATGCAAGAGGTATAATGCTGAGTTCCGTGTGAGGACCCGCCCCAGCATCTCCTCGGAGCCACCCCGATAATCCCTTTCCAATACTGTTTGCAACCCTGGGCAATTCCACCACATGTGAAAGTAATCCCCAGGAGACCCCACACTGCCTCCAACACAACGCAGACTGGAGTGTGCCCACCATCTGCATTTGCACCGGTGTTAGATACCACCAGTAGAGCACCATCTAGGCAGTTTTCCACCAAATTAGTAGGACACCAATAGTTTCCCTATTTATGTGAAAGATAGCCTCCCACCCATCCCCTCCCATGTAATCCCCAAATCCCACTACCACTTAACCATGAAACCCTTCCTTCTCCCATCCCACCTCCTTAAGTCCCCAATATAATTTGGAAAGGGTCCCCTTCTTGCCCAAGAGTCCCAAGCAGAGGGCTCAAAGCTAGTGCGGTCCCAATCCCAGTCAGCCTGCACGCTTCTCTGCATCAGGAAATGCCTAATTTGTAAATAGCAATAGAACCCACGACCATCTAGGGAGTACATGTTGCATAGGCCTTCGAAGTGCAAGAGAACCCGGCCTGAAATAGCTAAGTCACCCGCCTCCAATCCATTCGGCTCCTACTCCACAAGCAAAAATTGTTTTGGGGACCCGTACCTTCCGGGAAGCAATTCTGCAACTGTCACAGGGGGGTGTATATCTTCTCCACCTATGAGTAATCTATGATGCCCAACCCATATGCCCAGCATATAGCACTCCATCAGAGGTTTCCACCCCACAACCTCTCTTCATTCCCCTTATATCTTCCCCAGGCCACAACTTCTTCAGCTTGTGCCATTCTTATCTCCTCATCCATTGCTTCTCACATTCCCACAGCCACACATAGAACCCCCAAAGCTCAGCTGCTGCATAGTAGCCTGCAAAGTCTGGAAGTCTATCTCTCTTGTGCCTTTGCAGCACTAGCCGTGCCACCAGCAGGGGCTTGCCCAACCATACAAAACTACTCGACTTTCCTCCAGTCACCCTTCAGCAACATTCTCTGGTACCTGGACCAACAGTGACTGAAAACAAGTACAAAAACTTTGAGAGTGCCACCATTTTATGTTTATGTTATGATTATGTTTATTACATTTGATATAACACCCTTCTGCAAAAAACAGCAGCGGTTGTACAATCAATGAATTACAAAGATGGCCAAGCGCCAGAGAAAGAAAGGAAGTTACAATGCAAGACGGGAAAGAAAATAGTATAATCAATCATACCAAACTGAAGAGGTAGACAACATAAAAAAGACAAAATCACACAAGGGAGGCAGGGAGGTCAAAGGTGGAAGAAAACAAATGGGTTTTTAGATGGACTTTGAAGATGCAATGGTTCTGCTGCAGCCTGAGAGAGGTGGGTAGTGAGTGCCATAATGCAGGACCAATGAAGAAAAAGGCAGAAGCGCGAGTGGATTGCAAATGGGCACGTGAGGGAGAGGGGAGGTGAAGGCGATTTATGTGTGCTGATCGAAGAGCGCGACTGGGGGTGTGAAACTGAAGAAGGTCCGCCAAATACTATGGGTTATGAATGTAAACAACTTGATGAACGATGGTGAGGATCGTAAAGCGAAAGCTAAATTCTACGAGAAGCCAATGAAGGTGGAAAAGAAGGGGGGTGACATGCTCCTGACGAGTGGAATGAGTAATGAGGCGGGCTGCTGTGGTTCTGAATTGCTGTAATCTGTGTAGCGGAACCTGAGGAACACTGGCAAGGACAGAATTACAGAAATCAAGACTAGACATAACAAGAAGACAACAGAAAGAGTAGTGAGAGCCTGTGGAGTAAGAAAAGGACGAACAGCACGGATTTGATGGAGGGAGAGGAAAGAATTTCTAGTGACCTGGGAACATATGTTCACGAAAGGAAAGATCAGAATCAAAGAAAAACCCCGAGATAGTGAAAAGATGACACCAAAGGAATGGGAGTCTGAAAGGGATGGGGCCATCAGGGGACAAGGACTACCATGAGTGAACCAAATAGCTAGTGTCTATGGCCAGGTTTAGAAGCAGGTAATTGGTTGTCAACCAATTAGCCACAGTGAGGAGGTAAGACTTGAAGTGGGAAAGGTCTGGCTGAAGAGGGACAGGTGTGATGGAGAAGAACAAGATTGTTGGCATTGTACTAAGAGGAAATACAAGACTTTGTATCAGGAGAGCAAGCGATGCTAGGAAGATATTGAACAAGAAAAGTGTCAAAACAGAGCCCTGGGGGACACCACAGTGAAGGGGGTAGGGTCAGAGGAGGCAGTTGGGGGGGGGGGGTACTGGAGAGGACTGCATAAGACTGAGAAAAAAGATAAGAGTGAAAACACCAGTAAACAGTGCTTCGGAAACCAACTGCTTGCCAGCGAGAAGGTAGAAGGAGAATGGTCGACAAGATCAAAAGCTGCTGAGAGATCCAGAGAGACCTCCACCAAGATATAACCACGATCGTGAGCAACGTGCAACTCATTAAGGAAAGCAAGAAGAACTGTTTCTACACTGTGGTCAGGACAAAAAACGATTAACGGGGTTGGAGAGATTTAGTAGAGTATAAGTGATGAGACAATTGAGCAAAGACAGATTTTTCAAGTATTTTGGAAAGAAAATGAAGATTAGAAACTGGGCGGTAGTGGGCAGGCACAAGGGGGTCAAGTGAGGGTTTTTTGAGAAGGGGACGAATTAGGGCATGCTTCCAGAGTTGTGGGAAGGCTACAATGGAAAGGCTGGTATTAATCATCATGAGGATGGAGGGAAGTAGGGCCAGAGAGGGTGTGAGAAACCATGATGAGGGTATAGGGTCAAGAGAGCAAGTGGTCTTATGAGAAGAAGATATAGTTTTGATGAGTTTGGTGATAGTGAGTGGATGGAAAGAGACCCAGACATGTGAAAGTGGAGAGACGGGGGGGGGGGGGGGGAAGGAGGGAGAGGAGAGGGAATAGTAGGGAGGGCCAATTTGGCAATGATTTCCTTAGATCAAGGATTTTTGAGGTAACAGGAGGCCAGTTGGGATGGTGTCAGGGGTAGGAAGAGAAGGTGCTGGGTGAGACACTCAGAACATACGGAGTGACTGTGAGAGACCTAAGAACTGAATATAAGGGACGAAGTGGGGTTAGGGGCAGAGGAAATTACAGTGGAAAAATATGTTTGCTTGGCTAGGTGGGACTTGAGTGCCCGTAATGGGAATGATGTTCCTTGAAAGCCTGCAACGAAGAAGCAGGTACGGGTTTTCCTCCATAGTCACCTCCTGCGCGATGTAGCTGGGAACGGAGAGAAAACGAAAGGCCTAGAAGGTTACCAGGGTTGGAATAAGGACAGTGACGAGAAGGACCGGGCCGCAAAGGTGCTAACTGATCTAGGGCAAGGCTGAGAGACAAGAAGGTCCAGTGGGAGAACTGTGAGTCAGGGGAAAGCGCCAAGGAAAAGTCGGCAGAGAGGAGTTCCCCAGCAGCTGGGAAGTGTTGGAGAGTGAGAGGGATAATCTGACGAGGATTTTGAACCGTGCAGGCAATGATGGCTGCAAAAGTCGGCGGAATGGTGTGAGGTTGGGGAAGGCACGGGGGAGGGAGCTGAAGGAAAACATTGGAAAGTCCGAACAAGTAATGATCCATCCAGGGTAGTTTGTGTAGAGCGGAAAACTACTTAAGTAGAAGACTGGACTCGGTTGGAGGAGATAACCAAGTCAAGGGTATGACCAGCTGTATGGGTTGGTAGAGTCACATTCTGGTGAGAGACAAATCCTGTAGGAGAGAGGATAAAAGACTGGTCCCTGGAGGGAAGAAGGAGCATCAAGATGCAGGGCTCAACATCCCCTGCAATATACTAGGTGGAGGAAATTCAGTGAGAGGTTCAGGAGATAGTGTAGTAGAATGGAGTCCCAAGAGGTGAGGTGCAGAGAGATGGAGGAGACAGAGCAGAATCAGCACATGAAGTGCTGGTGACGGTCTGGAGACAGAGAAGGAGGGATTCAGGGTAAAGCAAAAAAGGAGAGGAGACCTGTTCGTTGAACGGAAGGGAAGAGCGAATAAAGAGCTGCAACCCCCCCGCCCATTCATGCGCCAGGAACGAGGAAACAGAAGCAGCATGGCAAACCCCAGGAGGAAGACCAGTCTGCAAGGAGCCACATCCTCCCACTCTCTAAGCCAAGTCTCAGAGAGCAGGAGAAGATCCAACAGGATTCCTGAAATTAAGAATCCCCATCCAGAACCACCACCCTGTCCATGTGATGTGCATCCTCCCCCATTGCTCGCCCTGATTCTATCCAGCTCCCCGCAGGAGTTTTTCAGGTAGTTTTGAGTTGTTAGAGTTGTCCCAGCTCCTTCCAATTTTGCCACTCCCATGTACGTTTACCTCCCTGGATGCCCACTTGAAGGGAGACTGCCACTTCAGCCATTCCGGTAAAAACGTGCCTACCATAAGATTTAAGAATCTTTGACTTGCCCAATTGTAAACTAAACCCGAGGAACCAGCCATAATGTGCCACCACACTCCCAAAACAATACAGGGGTAATGATATTCAATGGCCATGTAACCATGAAGATAACCTCATCAGCAACAGAGAGAAATGCATAACTCCTCTACCTTCCACCTCTATCCTCTGGATTGTATCAAACTCTATTCAGACCTACTGTGCTAGAGGGCTGCACCATTAGAACATAAGCAACATAGGTTCTCCACCCCCTCTTCAGCTCCTGCCCAAATCCGGGCGGTGGGAGCAACGCGAAAAAACAGCAGCCGCCGGCGGATTACAAAGCGGCGTCCCTGCCTGCAGAAGACGCCGCTGCCGGGAGTCTCCAACCCCCTCTTCAGCTCCTGCCCAATCCGGGCGGTGGGGAGCCCGAAAAAAAACAGCAGCCGCCGGGGATAAAACGCGGCGTCGCCTGCCTGCAGAGGACGCCGCTGCCGGGAGTCTCCACCCCCTCTTCAGCTCCTGCCCAATTTCGGGCCGGTGGGAGCCCGACAAAAAACAGCAGCCGCCTGAGAGTAAAGCGGCGTCCCTGCCCTTGCCGAGGGACACCGCCTGCCGGGAGTCTCCACCCCCTCTTCATCCCCTGCCCCAATCCGGGCGGTGGGAGCTCCGAAAAAACAGCAGCCCGCCGGGGATCACAAGCGGCGTCCCTGCCTGCAGAGGACGCCGCCTTGCCCGGTGAGTCCTCCACCCCCTCTTCAGCTCCTGCCCAAATCTCCGGGCCCGGTGGGAGCCCGAAAAAACAGCAGCCGACGGGGATTAAAAAGTGGCGTCCCTGCAGGGCGCGGCCCAATGCCTGGCGGGTGCCCGCAGCCTGGAGGGCCCTTTGCGATGTGGCCCCTTAGGGGCGGCACGAAGGCGAAAAAGTAGGAAACATCCTAGGAATTCAGGCAGCGCCGACTGGCATTACCAACGGATCCCGACAGAGGAGCAGAACCGCGGAGGACAATCAAAACCGCAAGTCAAAACTCTCACAGAACCTAACACAATTCACACACTCACCCAAACGCCCATCTTCAACAAAACACGCCATAAAAGCTCTTCACTGGACCTCCCCTCCACGGAACAGGCTACCGCACCAAGGCAACCGCCACAGATCCAGCTCCACATTCCCATGGGACAGGCTCCCGCCCCAAGGCCACCCCCACAGATCCAGCTCCACATCCACCGGACAGGCTCCCGCCCCGGGACAGGCTCCCGCACCACGGCGCCGCCTCAGATCCAGCTCCACATTCACGGGACAGGATCCACTTCCCCGGGACAGGCTCCCGCACCGCCACAGATCCAACCTCCACATCCACGGGGACGAGGCTCCCGTTCCACGGGGAAACAGGCTCCCGCCACCAAGGCGACCGCCACAGATCCAGCTCCTCATCCACGGGACAGGCTCCCTCCTAGGGACATGCTCCCGCACCGCCACAAATCCAGCTCCACATGCCACGGGACAGGCTCCGCACCAAGGCGACCGCCAACAGATCCGCTCTACATTTTCCCGGGACAGGCTCCCGCACCAAGTCCAGCTCTCCCCAAGGCAACCAACAGACGAAGACCTAAGGAGACCAGGCATCAACCCTATCAGAACATCACAAACTAACCAACATGCACACCACATATCTTCCTCCTCTCTATACCTACTAGTCACACAACTCCTTCCACCGACCCACACAACCTCCACTACCTTCAAACAACACACACCATGGTACCCTCCCACTGCACTGCCATATCTCGGAACACAACACACACACAAAGAGACACCCCCAACCTCCCACCAACAAAGCAAGAGGACCCAAAACAGACACAAATCAAACCCAAACACCGGCTCAAAACGAAGCAATGTAGCAAGCAACCCTCTTCCAACAAAGGACAACAAACAATTGAGATCTCATAAACGCCAGATCCATCTGCAAAACAAGATACACCACTCTGGGTAGACCACGATAGAAGAGCGCACAGCCCGACATAATCATTGCATCACAGAGACATGGCTCATACCCTACCGACCAGTCTAATACTCAACCAACTCATTACCGAACAACTACCATCAGCATACAACTGCCCCACGCACCAACAAGCGTTGGAGGAGGAGTACTAATAATAGCAAAAACCAAACTCAAGTTCAAGACACAGAACCTCACAGATACACAGCAGTGTAACACAATTAGCATCAAGAACAAGAATATTGCAATCTGCCCTAACCTAACAGAGCACCCCGTGATCCACCTTGACGGAAGCTAGCCTTCACACTCGAAGAAGCCTGTGCCATAACAAAAAAACAACAAACCAGCACTACTAATCGGAGACTTCAACCTCAAGTCCGCCAATACAAAGATGCAGACGGCCTTCCTTCCAAGCCACGACCTCAAAAACTTCAATTCACACAGATAGTTCAATGCACCAACACACAGACTTGGATCATCCCCAGACCTCATCTTCGCATCAAACTACCTAACTTCAAAAGACCTATATTTCTACACCCACCATCACCCCAGTACCATGGTATGACCATTACTTAATGAGACGCAAAACTGCCCAAACCCTCACAAGTGAAGATCCGGACAAAACGAAAGAGCGAACATCCCACACACACAAAGACGATTCAAGTCGCTTTGACAAGGACGGAATTCTTACAGGACACAATTACAACACTTGAAACATTGACTCAGAGGACACTGGAGGAAAAAGTTTCCAACTGGAACAGCGTTTTAGCTAACGCCGCCAAACCATCCGATGGACAGGACCACCGGAAACAAACACCACAATCAGAGGACAACACAAGCCATGGTACTCAGCAAAAAATACGACAGGCAAAGAGGGAGCTCAGCGAAAGATTGGCACGGAGATGGAAGGAAAAAACAAAAACAATTCCGACCACCATCTTTACCTAACAAAGCAAAAACAATACACTGAACCACATCAACCAATCAAAGACGAGAATTTCCACACAAACCTGATAAATTTCTTCCATCAACAAAAACCCAGAGAACTTTTCGAAATAGTAAAAACCCTGACAAAAAGTAGCAAGCAGCAGAAAGAGCAGTACAAGTTGATCCACAGAAATTCGCCGACACGACATCAAAGACAAATTTCACTCCACAGAGCGCTCACAACACCCAGTGGACCCACCAGAACGAAAGTACACCCCAAAACCTGGGGCACCATTCTACTCACGCCTCAAAAGAACAGATATCCCACATCATCTCACACAATCAACACAAGCACTGGCTCCTACAGAGCCCTTGCCCATGGTGTCAGGAGTCAAAGCCACCAAATACAGCCTCATACCAACCATTTCAGTAAAAATGGTACACAACTCACTCACTCAAGGTCTCCCCATGCCACAGCAACTAAAGCTTTTTCTGCCTCAGTAAGGACACTCACAAAGAAAACTACCTCTCGCACAAAAAGGACCCAGCAGCATACCGACCAAATTCTACCGCATACCCTTCCTCGCAAAAAAATAATTCGAAAAGACGGGTCAACTACAACTTCAGGAACACATTGGACGAACACGGAACTCTCGACGACCACAACCAACACGGGGGGATTTCCGTCCCCAACCATGGAGTCGAAACTCTACTGATCTACCTCTTCGACAGCATCATAAGAATAATTGACAACACCAGGAATGGAATTATAATGATCTTCATCGACATCTCCTCAGCTTTCGACACAGTTGACCACAACAATACGCTTCCTGGAGAGCACTAAAGAACACTGGATATACACGGGTACCACTTTGCAAATGGTTCCACTCGTACTACCTAACCGAAAGACAGCTACAGGTCAAGGGTGGGGACATGACACCATCCCGACCCATAAATGTCCAACCAGGAGGAGTACCGCAAGGTATTCCGCCACTCTCAGCAACTCCTTTGTTAACATCTACATCCAAACAATAATGCAACATTATGAAAGAGAACAACATCCAATACACAAATATACGCAGAAGCCGGACATCATGGTAGACTCCCCGATATCCAATCGACAACCGGACTTCTCACTAAGATAAACAGGACTACCCTTACCCAAATGGACGAAGTGGTTGCCATTAAACAACAACCTCGCAATAAACTACAACAAGACTCGAAGCTTTTAATCATCACTCGGAACCAAAGCTTCATACACCCCACCAAACATAAAGATACAAAGCACCACGATACCGATAAGATCAGAGCGTGAGGACTACCTTGGGGTTCCTCTGGACAGTAAACTCAACCTTCACAACCACACATAGACAAAACAAGCCAAAAGCCTACTACAGGATGCGAAGCATCAGGAGACTGAAACCACTCCCTCGCCACCGAACACTTCCTGTACCGTTCTGTTCACGCACATGATACCCCCAATACTGGACATTCGGCACTCCGATATACCTTGGACTACCGAAACAAGCTCTCAAACCGCTCCAGCTGGAACAAAACACTGCAGCTCTCTATCATAATCCGGAGCCGGTAAAAGCAATGCAGGAGCACATCACACCTACATTAAAGGGACTTACACTGGCTCCACAATCAGTGCTCGCATCAGATACAAGACTATCACTAACCTATTTAGATTAAAACAGCACACATCAGCCAACAGCCTCCACACGCCTACATACAACCGGAAACCAGCGCACGTTCCTAGAAGAAGTCAAACACGCATAAAGGAGTCCCCCCAGGACCCCAAATGAATACAAGCACACACGCAAGGAACAACAGACAGAGCTTCTCTCCTAATGGCTGCTCCAACAATATGGAACAATCTACCGGACGATCTAAGGGCAACTCCAGACCTCAAAGACTTCCGATAAACAGCTGAAAACCATGCGTTCATAGAGCACTAATGGTCCACATCACATTCACGCTAAGAGAATGTATTACAGCACTCCAATCTCTTCTTAAAACACTGTTATATGTATATAAAATGTGTTTTTAGCACCACTGTAAAATAGCCAACCGTTGTACATAGCTCAAAACAAATCAAGCACCCAACACAGCCCTCACACAAAATAAGTTTCATTCCTCACTGCATGTATAACAGCACACACTTTACCTGAATTGCTTGCTGTGATACCACCGTTGATTATTAAGATAAGGCGGTTTAGAAATACTGTTAAATAAATAAATAAATAAATAAAAAGATCATAAGACATATGGCATACTGTGTCAGACCCAAGGTCCATCAAGCCCAGTATCCTGTTTCCAACAATTGATTGAAGATCTAGGTCATAAGTCCTAGCAGTTTCCCCAAAAGACACAGGTTCCACAATGCTTTGTATTGGGTCAAGCAGTGGATCTTCTGGGTCCCTTTAATCATGGGTTTATGGAAGCTTTCCTACAAGGAATTAGTCCAAACCTTTTATAAACCCCAGCCTACACTAACAGTTTTTACTACAATCCTCCGATAACAAATTCCAGAGTTTGATTACACGTTGAGTGAAAAAATATTTTCTCTTATTTTGTTTTTTGTTTATTTTTTTCTTATTTTTTAGTCATTAATAGGTTACCCTGTAGCTTCCATTTGCATGTCCCTCTACGTCTTTCTATATATCTGATTGATTATAAAAGGTCGCATCTACGTTTACCCATTCCACTCCATTCATTAATTTATAAGACCTCTGATCATATCTCCCCCTCAGCTATCTCTTTTCCAGATTGAAGAGCACTAATCTTTTTGAGCCTCTTCTTCATAGGGGTATCCTTCCATCCCCCTTTACCATTTTGGTGGCTCTTCTGTGTAACCTTTTCTGATAACCATATACTCCTTTTTAAGAATTACTGCGACCAGAAACTGCACACAATTATTTAAGGGTACGGTCGCACTATGGAACGATACAGAGGCCTTATAATATCCTTTGTTTTAATTCTTCAATTCGTTCTTTCTTATTCGAAAAAAAAAAAAAAAAGAAAATTTGCTCTCTTGGCCGCCGCTGCACACCATGTGGAGGGTTTCAAACATGTTATCCACAATGAGGACTAAATCTTTTTTCTTGGGATGGTGATTGCTAATGTGGAAACCTGGGCATAGGGTAACCATAGTGGGGGTTATTCTTGCCTAGATGCATAACTTCGGCACTTGTCCACATTAAGTTTCAATCTGCCATATGGAGCCCCATCTTGCCGAATTTTATCAAGGTCCTGTTGCAATTTTTCACAATCCTCATGGATTTTACCAACTTTGAATAATTCTTCACAATTTTATTACCTCACTTGTTTATTCCCATTTCCAGGTCATTGTATGAATATGTTTAAAAAAGCAGCGGGACCCAGCACAAATCCCTGGAGTACTCCACTATTCACCTTTCTCCATTGGGAGAAAATTGACCCATTTAGCCGCTACCCTCGGCTTTCTATCTTTTTTTTTTTTTTTTTTGCATTTTTTTTTTTTTAAAACATTTATTTTCAATTTGCAACAAACAAAGAAACAACAAACCAAAGAAGACCAAACACGTATACAAAAAGGAAAAGTAAACCCAAGTAACCCCCACCCCCCCCGCTTCTTCTCTAGCTGATTATGTCAGCATGTGAACGCTTCCAAACAACAATGATTATACATCAAACAAGCAAAAGAGTATCTGCGATACAGAATATCATAGGCCAAAGATATATACAATTTAGACAGTCAGATGAGAGCATGAGCAGAGTGTACATAGTCATTGAGCATCTTCCATTTAGACCGGATGATGAGGAGTCCTGAATGGGGGAAGCAAACATACGAGGTATTGGTTCATATTTACTGTAAAGACAGACATGATTCCACCATTCATTGGGGCTCAGATGAGAGCTATTTTTCCAGTATTTGTGATTAGGGAAATAGCAATGACCCAGCATAAAGTCCCAAAAAGGAAGCTAAGCAGTAAGCCGTTTTGGAAGAGAGTGGGGATCCCCGCAGCTGAGCGTGATAGTCCCACTATCCTCCAAGAAAGGGGCTCTTGAAAGTGCAATATAGAACTGGATACGACCCAGACCCGACGCCAGTAATACTGTAGTGCGGGACATTCATACATAACATGAGGATAGTGAACCAATGGCCGCATGACATGTCCAACAGCTATTGCCCTGAGTAGTGTTCCATTTGGCTAATCTGTCAGGAGTGTAAAAACACCGGTGGGCTAGAAAGAAGAGTGTCTGAGTGAGTGAGGCGGATCGGGAGACTCGTGTCACGCTACTCCAGACAAGGCTCCATTGCTCCGGGGTCAAAGTCACATGCAGTTCTCTCTACCATGCTTTCTGCGCTATAGGGGTATCTCTAGTTATAGCCTTACATAAGGTTTTGTAAAAATTGGAGGCTACGCCCGATGAATTACCGATAGATCGGATAGTCCTCCAACCAACCTGTGTAGGGGAAGCCGAGGGCGGGAGCACCTTAGCACTCCGCAGGCAATGCTGAAGTTGCACCAACTGAAAGTAGTGTTTCGCTGGAAGACCAAATTCAATTTGCCATTCACTAAAAGTTTTCCAGCGACCTTCATGAAACAAATGATTAGGAATCCAAATGCCCCTAGTGTACCAGGGGCTCCACGCCATCGGCCTTATTTTGTATTCGAAATCGAGTATTGTACCAAAGTGGGAGCTGGTCTAACGGACATAGTCGGGAGTCTAAAGATTGCATAAGAGTATTAAAGGCACCTAAGCGTGTCTAAAAGCATTGGTGGAAAGTGGGAATCTGATGGGAGAGTCATACCAGGCGAAAAGTAAGAGGAATCGGTTTGCAAAGGTCCTCTTCGATGTAAGCGACACAGGTCTACTCGGTACTGGATCTTCAAGCCAAAGAGCGACTTGTTTGATAAGAAAAGATTGAAGGTACTTCAGGAACTCAGGGAATCTGACAACCCCATTTTCCTTTTCTGCTTGCAGCTTGTTTCGCTATGCTAGGTGTCTTGTTTTGCCACAAGTATCTAGTCAGAAGGCCCTCTATATCTTTATAGATACGTCGAGGTAAGAGACAGGGGCAACATTTCTAAGATATAATTCACTTTTTTCGGAACAATCATCATTTTATGGTGTCTAATCGACCCCACCAGGTAAGTGTTAAAGGAGTCCAGCGGTGAGTAAGCGCCCGGACTTTAGAGGTTAAGTCTTTGGCATTGAAGGAGATAGTGTTTTCCAAAGGAGAACAATAGTGAACCCCAAGGTATTTGACCATGCGAGGTTGCCATAAAAAGGGGGAAGGGTTGCATATCTGCCTGATGGAGCAAAGGATTTAAGGGAAAGGCTACCGACTTGGTCCAATTTTATATTATAACCGGACAGTTGTGAGTATTTACCAATTTGCTCTAGGACAGCCCGTACGGCGTCTATAGAGACAAAAAGCATAAGGTCATCAGCATACGCTGAAATTTTGATTTCCCTATGGGTGAAGGGGACTCCCATGAATCTCCTCCGATTGCCGGATTAGTAAAGCCAAGGGTTCGAGTGCGAGATCGAAGAGAAGTGGAGACAGTGGGCATCCCTGGCGAGTGCCGCGTTGAAGGGGAAAAGGCTGAGACTTTAAAGAATTGTCACATATACTGGCTGTAGTATGTTCGTACATGGTGAGAAGACAACGGAGAAAACCTTACCCGAATCCGTACCATCGTAGGAATTCAAACAGGAAGGGACACTCTAAGCGATCAAAGGCATTCTCAGCATCAAGTGAGATTCCAACAAATGGGCGATCAAGTTTAACTGCGGTAGTCTGTACATGGCATTGAGTCCGCAGCATTGTCAGCAGTTTGATCTACCCGGAATGAAGCCGCATGATCCGGGTGTATTAAGGTAGGCATCCTATCAGAGAGTCGGTAGAGAGAATGGTGGCAAATATTTTATAGTCCGCGTTTAGGAGGGAAATTGGAACGATAATTAGCTGTGAGTTGCGGGTCTCTCCCCTCTTTCTCAAAAACTACTACGTTTGCTATTGAAAAGGTCCCAGAAGGAGAACCCTCCTCGGCCAGAGCAGCAAATAAAGTTTCAAAACTGGAGCTAAGTCAGCGTCGAAAGGTTTGTTTAGGGGGAATTCAGCAGGGAGACCGTCTGGGCCTGCGGCTCGACCAGAGGCACATTTCTGATAGCAGAATTGAATTTCTGAGACAGTAAATGGTGTCTTGTGTCCAAGGCCACTCTATCTTCGTCAGATAGGGTCGGTCTTTGTACCCCTGAAAGTAAGTTTCAAGAAATCTCTGGCTCAAAATCACATTCAGATTGATAAAGCCGAGTATAAAAATCACGAAAGAGTTCTAAAGATTTCGGTTATCTTTAGTGACCAAAGCCCCCCCCCCCCCCCGACGGATTGCGGAGGGCTGGGTAACACGCTTGGCTTCTTTTTGACCTTTTAGGGCATTTGCTAATAATTTGCCAGCACGATTATTTTCCCGATAATATAGCCCTTGTTTGTGATTCAATATGTTTAACAGCAGCAGTGTACAAAAGCGGATTGTATTGAAAACGCAAGCGTTGTAAACGGAGTAAAATACATGGGTCAGTACGGGACGTGAGAAGACGCTCCCCAGCTTGATCTGCTGCTCGAGAATCCGTAATTGCTGCTTTCGTTGTTTCCCCTGCCGAATTGATAGCTAGTTATAGTTGCGCAGGATAGATGCTTTAAAGCCCTCCCACCAAGCCCAGCTCGCTGTGTCCATGGGGTGAGTTAAAATGAAAATAATCTGGATGACGGCCTTTATATCAACCTGAAAATCCTTTTGACCCAGTAAGGATCTATCAAAAAACCAAGCTCGGGGAGAATCGTCCCGCGCAGTGACATGTAATGATAAAGATATGGCAGCATGATCCGAAATGATGGAGAGGATGAATCCTAGTCGTGTCTACTTGAGAAATCAGGTGCTTTGGAATGAGAAAGAAATCTATTCTAGATTGGGAGTGATGGGGGGCAGAAAAGAAAGTGAACTCTAAGTCGGAGGGGTGAAGCAGCCTCCAGATATCTACCAGCGCAAGATCTTGCATCAGAGCTGTGAGGGTAGCAAGACTCTTGGTGGACTTCTCTTTCTAGGCGGCTGTCTATCTATCAGAGGGTCTAACACTTGATTAAAATCACCACCAAGTATTAATGGAGTATTGGCAGAGGCCTGTGCCAACTGCGCAATACTAGCATAGTAAGCAGGGTTGTCCACATTCGGGGCATAAATGCAAATACATGTAAATTCACTATCTCCAACCTTAAGATGTACTCGGGCCCATCTACCCTCCTTGTCAGCGCTAGTAATCAATTACAGTAGCTTGCAAAGATTTCTTAACCAGAATGGCTACCCCACACCGTTTGGAAACGGCGGGAGAATAGGCAGCCACCATGTAAGGCTTAACATTAAGTTTCAGTGTTTCAGCAGAGTTTAAGTGCGTTTTCCTGAAGAACGCTAAATCAGCATGCTCATGGCTAAGATAGCTAAGGATTTTCTTTCTTTTGATTGGACTATTAATGCCCTTTACGTTGAGTGATAAGATTTTACATAAGGCCATTCCAGACAAGTTAAAAATTCTGAGCATGATAGCGCACATAATTTCACAATGTCCCTCATATTGACTGTATCTGACTGTACATATGGCATAAAAAGAAAATAAGCTTAGATAATACAATGAAGCGCCCCACATTAAAAAAGAAAAACCGCAGCGCGGTAGAGAAGAAGCAGAACCCCAAAAATTACTGGCGACCATGGGTCTGCGGGGAGAAGCCCCAGAGAAGGCCGAAATTGAAAAAACACATAACCTGTAGGACTGTGCGTGCTCCGAATCCGACCGAGGCACACATCATGGAGGGATAGGAGACCAAAAAAAAACAAAAAAGTCATAGAAAGAGAGAAAGAAAGTCCAGGTAGTCTCTGTGCTTGACTATGACCGCCGCAGCGGGCCCTTCAAAATGGCGGACAGAGCCGGCAAATAAAAGTCCAAGTCGTTGGATTAGCGCATCTGCTCTGCTTCTTTGGAGTCTAAAAATGTTGATAGTAGATCAGGATCTTCGAATGTCCTGGTTTGGTTGTGGAGAGTCACTCGGAGCTTCGCGGGATACAACAGGCCAAAGCGAGCCTGTAGCTGTTGAAGTCGAGGGCGAAAAGCAAGGAGTTTCTTCCGTCGGTCAACGGTAGGCTTTGCCAAATCAGGGAAGAAGGAGACTTTGTGACCTTCAAATTCCAAATGATGGTTCGCCCGGGCAGCATTTAAAATTTGTTCCACTTGTTGATATCGTAGCAAGCGAAATATAATATGCCGGGGGGTCGTACGGTTGAGCGCCATGTGGGTAGGAACACGGTGTGCACGATCAATTTCCAGTTCTTTATGAAAGGTGATCTTCAGCAAGGAGGGAAGAGTTTTGAGCAGGAATTCTCTCATATCTCCCGCTTCCACCCCCTCCGGTATTCCAATGAGCCTCACGTTGTTGCGACGGGCTCGATTATTGCTATCTTCTAACTCCTTTTGAAGATTCTGTATCTGGCGCTCAGCCTTGTCCAGTGTGCCCAAGCGCACCGCGTGCGAGTCGAGGACCCCCGCCATATTGTCCTGCCGTAATGAGAGACTTTCAAGTCGGTCCTGGAGCACTCCAAAGTCTTCTCGCATGGCTCTAAGCGCTTCTCCATTGGACTGCACCAATTCCTTCACGCCGCGTATTTCCTCTAAGATCTCAAGGTGCATTTCGGGGTTTTCCCGAAATGGAACCATCTTCTGTGGGGAGGACACCTCTGTTTTGGAGCGTTTTCCGTGAGAAGAAGAAGGAGACCCGAAGTCCAAGCGCGCTGGTTTATGGGCCGCCATCCCCCCCGAGGTACCCCGGTCAGCCCGGAGCGAAATAGTAAGTTTGTATAGGTATTAAGTCAGGATTCTAAGTAGGCCTCTCGGGAGCTTCAGCGCGAAGCGTCTTACCCGCTGGACATCAGGCTCCGCCCCCCCATCATTTCTCTTTAAGTATTTAAAGGTCTGAATCATATCTCCCCTGTCCCTCCTCTCCTCCAAAGTGTACATATTTAGGTCTTCAAGTCTCTTCTCATAAGGCTTCTGACGCAGGCTCCAAATCATTTTGGTCGCTTTCCTCTGAACAGTGTCCAGTCTTTTTACGTCTTTTGCAAGATATGGTCTCCAAAACTGAACACAGTATTTCAAGTGAGGCCTCACCAGTGACTTGTACAGTGGCATAAGTACCTCTTCCTTTCTGCTGGTAATCCCTCTTTGAATGCAGCCCAACATCCTCCTGTCTTTTGCCACTGCCTTGTCGCACTGTTTTGCCACCTTGAGATCATCAGAGATAATCACACCAAGGTCTTTCTCCTGAACCGTGCACATCAACCTCTCACCACCTATCGCGTATATTTCCCTTGGATTTCTGCTACCCAAGTGCATGGCACTGCACTTTTTCGCATTAAATCATAGTTGCCAAGCTTTAGACCATTCTTTGTAGATCTTTCCTCATCTTAACCACTCCCTATAGGGAGTCCTCTCTGTTGCAAATTTTTGTGTCATATGCAAAAAGTCAGACATTTCCATTCAGTCCTTCATCAATATCACTCACAAATACATTGAACAGTGCCGGGCCCAGGACCGAACCCTGGGGCACCCCACTAATCACCTTCCTTTCATCCAAGTGAGCTCCATGTACCATCACCTTCTGTTGTCTGTCAGTCAACCAATTTCTAATCCAGTTTACTATCTTGGGACCCATCCCCAAGCTACTGAGTTTATTGACAAGCCTCCTATGAGGAACAGTATCAAAGGCTTTGCTGACATCCATTGGATGCCCATAATCTAGTTCCTTGGTCACCCAGTCAAAGAACTCAATCAGATTTGTTTGGGAAGACCGTCCTTCGGTAAAACTATGTTGCCTCAGATCTTGCAACCTGTTGGTTTTGAGAAAGTTCACTATTCACTCTTTCAGGAGCGCCTCCATTACTTTTCCCGCCACCGAGGTAAGGCTCAGGGGCCTGTAGTTTAACACGTCTTCCCTGTTACCACTTTTGTGTAGAGGTACGACATCAGCCATTCTCCAGTCCTGAGGAACCTCTCCTGTTTCCAAGGATCTGTTGAAGACATCCTTTAACGGTCCTGCAAGAACCTCTCTGAGCTCTTTCAGTATCCTGGGATGTATCCCCTCCGGTCCCATGTCTTTGTCCACTTTCCGTTTAGCATGTTGTTCTAACACCTCATCTTTTGTGAATGGTGTGGTATCTACTTCATTCCCATTTTTATATTTGGGAGTCACAGCTGGTCCATCTCCAGGATTTTCTTTAGTAAAAACAGAGCAGAAGTATTTTTTAGCAATTTCGTTTTTTCAATGTCACTTTCCACAAGTCCTTTCCCAGCACTTCTGAGTCCTGCAGTTCCAACTCTGATCTTCTTCCTTTCCCAAATATACCTGAAGAAAGTTTTGTCGCCACCCTTAACATCTTTAGCCATCTGCCTTTGATTTTGCTATCCTTATTTCTCTTTTAGACACTTTGGGGTATGTTTACTAAACTGCGTTAGTTCGATTCGCGTTAGGAGCCGCGGTAGAGACAGAAATCCCAAATAAGGACATTGGCGGTACATCGTTACCGAGAAAGCGCCGATAACGTGTGTTACAAGGCACCATAAATGAACGAGTGCTACAGGCATGTTACAGCGCGTTACTCTTAAGAAGGGCGCGCAGGCAAACAAGCACTGCAGCAGAGCTACAGCATCATGGTTACCACACTGACTGATGGTACAGGGGTCATGGGTGAGATTCCCCAGTGGGCCTACTGTATAAGGCTGGCTGAGGCAGCACCCTTTACATTTAAATAGCGATTGTTGAGGCATTTGACGTGTATTTTAATTAGTGCTGCCAGCAAACACACTCTCACGGTGGCATAACCTAAGGTGCCACATAAGGCACCCCATAATGCACTCCATAGGGCACATTATAAAGTGTACTGTCCGCCAAGGCACCCTATAATGTCCCCTATAGGACACCACACAAACTGTCTGCTGTGGTTACCAGGATAGGGTTAACCCACCCGTACCCATGATGCACTGCACATGCAAATCAGCAGTCAACAGATGGGCACAAGATTGGGTATGCACCCCCCCAGCACCTTGGCCTGGTAGGGGGGAACAGACCGTGTGTGGCACTGCCACAGAGTAGCCACAGACAGTCACATTGTGCGGGTACTGTGCCCAGCCTGAGGTTGAGGTGGGGCGCCCAGCACCAGGTCCATAGCACCCCATCAGTGTGTGATAGGTAGTTCCGTTGGTCACACCTAGGATACATCTGTGTCCTGCTGTATGTCTCGGTCATGTCTAGTCCTTATGGGCAATGCTGCACCCAGAAAAGTGCATATCCTGTGTTGGTGCCATCGTTACCTGCTGTAGGTGAAGGGGGGGGGGGTATGGACCCAAAGGCAGATTATGTACCACCACACAACCCACCTTCTGGGGCTCAGGGTGGGAAACAGGATCACCCACCAATAGAGCCACAGTCTACCTCCCTGCAATGGTAGCAGTAGAGGGGACCAGCTACCCCAGTCCTGCTGGGGAACAGACAGAGCGGTACACATCCATAACGCAATAGCAGACAGATGGCAGGCCTGGAACTGCTCAGTTGACCCCCACCATTATCTGACATTCTCCAGCAGCAAGCCTCCAGCTGCTGCACCCTGCAAGGTGTTCCAGCAAGACACATACTAGCTGCAGACAGTCTGCCAGCTAGTCCATAGTGCATGGTCCTGGAGGAGATGCATGCACCCAGAACGGGGATATCAGCATGCACACCAAGCAGATAAGTCAGTGATTGGACCCCAAAAGAAAAACCCATAAATATCACATGAGAGAAATGTTATACAAGCACTATGGGGGAACCTAGCCATGCCATGGTCACTGCTCAGTCAGGGTGAGAGTGACCTCCCAGCAGGACATGCTATGGCCAGCCTGTCTGTGCAGGTGGTGGCCAGGCACTACCATGTCTGAGCCATTGCCCTATGCCATGTGCAGATGCATCCAGGCCAGGCCATCCTATCCAGGATATTCCCACGGTACCTTGCTCCTCATTATGCACATTGGCAGGCCAATACTGGCAACAGTGCTAGCAGTGTAGGCTGTGGAGGGTGTTGGCAGCCACCACACACTGGATAGACAGACACACACTCCCCACAACTATGCCAGCATTGTGCAACTATAGAAGTGTTTGGGCAGCCCAAGCCTCCACACCAGTCCTGGGCACAGTGCAGGCATGGCTATGGTCCGCAATACTGTAGGAGTCATTCCCCAGGTTGGTAAACACTGTCAGACACAAGACCTGTAGCACACTCCACAGACATCAGAAGGTTGCTATGATGCAGCTCACTCAGAAAAGTGTACTTAACCTAGGAATTGCTATCTGCCAGTAAGCATAGCAACCTTTTGATAGATGTATACCATATTCCCCAGTTTAGGGTGGCATTACTAAGGTATGCAAGTGCTAGTATTGGGAGATGCACGCAGAGCCCAAAGTCCTGCCTCTCCAGGAGGCTTTGGATAATGGGGCCTGTGTGTGCGGGTGTGTCTGCCCCTGTTGGCTGCTGCTTTACGGCAGAGGTTCCCAACTCCAGTCCTGCGGTGCCAAACACTGTTCGGGTTTTCATGCTGTCCCTCATGAATATGCATGAGATACATCTGCATACCATGGGGGTGGCGCATAGAAATGCAGCACAGGCATCTTTATCAGAGGCAGCATGGAACCGGAATGGTGTTTGGCCCTCCAGGACTGCCTTGTGGAGGCTCTGCTCTTGGTACTGTGCATGTTTATGGTGTCTGTGCTCTGTAGGGTAAAATGTAGGTGTCTTGGGCATGTGTACGTCATCTGCAATAAAGGTGCTGTCTGTTTTAGCACATTGTTGTAGTGGGTAAAATATGGGAACGGGTCGGCAGGAACCACAGCTGGGACTTGAACCTGTGACCCTCTGCTTCTGAATACACTGGTTTTGTGCACTGCACCACCTTGTTGTCACAGAGTTAGTACATTCCTTGGTGATACCATGACTGTTCATCAGACAGGCCCGTCTGTTGCAGTACATGGCACCCACCTACACAGGGCTAGGCCACGGTCTGCTCTGGGCAGTTGCCACTGCCCCCTCCACCACCAGTATCCCTCAGCCACCATGCTGACATGCCCTTCTGCTGGTGGTGCTGGTGGTGCGCAGTCTCAGGCCATCCATTGTGCAGGTAGGCGGCTGCCTATGGTGCGGGTTCTGGGGTAGGGGTGCCTGCATAGACGTCCACGCTCCCCCCAGCCCTGCCTGCCAAAGTTCCGTGCCCTTGGGGGTAGCTGTTGGGTACTATCCCCTGTGACACTGTGGGAAAAACACTCGTGCCCATGTTGGGCCTTCAGCATTTGCTGTCTGGCCGCTCTGCTGTTTCAGCATTCGTATGGGCCACCTAGGCATCACCCTAGTCCGCACTGTGGCCCAGCTGCACCACAGCATGTGCCGCCTGCGGCCCTCTGTATCCCCTTCTCCGGCATCTGTCCAGTTGCCATTCCGACATGCCCGCCCTGATGTTGCGGGACATGTGCATGCCATAGGAACCCTGTCCGATGGTGGGAAAACCCTGAGCAGTGCTATTTCACTGTGGGCTCATTCACCTTGTATGGGGAAGGAGTATAGACCCTTCCACAATTTATATCTGTTCTATGGAGCTTACTCGGGGGGGGGGGAGGGGTTGATGTTTCTCATTGATACCACTATTGGCCAGTTTGGTTATGGTTCTTTTCCAGTTTGTTGGGGTCATTTTCAGTGTTTATGTGCCCTTTTGTTCTGTGCACATGTATCACACTTATCCCTGTTTTAGGTTTCCCTGATTGGGCTGTACAGGGCTGACACTGAAATGGTTTCTCTATCCCCTGTAATGTGCATTTAACGGCAGGTTTTCATTCGCGTTGGAATTGAGCTCTTCAGATCAGCGCGTTAGTGTGAAGGGAGCCTCTCCCCACCCACTCTCCGCCCATTGACCCCTTCTCTCCGCCCTCTCTCCACCTTCTGCGGTGTTTTACCGCGCCACGGGAGTTTATGATCGTTAGCGCATCATAGCGCGCGTTATGTAACGTTAACGATCATAAGCGCATCATAACGCGCGTTATGATGCGCTTACGATCGTTAATGTTACATAACTCGCGTTATATACGATTACCGCAGTTTAGTAAACATAACCCCTTTGAGTTTGATCCTGTATTCATTTCTGTGTTCTTCTGTTTGCGGTTATCATATGACCAAAATACCTGCTCTAATCATGATGCACAGTCAGAGCAAAGGACAATTTGAGGGGGTGGGAGAGCAGAGAACAGGGAGAGGAAGTTTGAAAGGAGCACTCCCCTAACTGCCATAATTCACATAGTAACAGTTTATGACGGCAGATAAAGACCTTCATGGTCCATCTAATCTGCCCAGCAAGGTGGCAAGAGTAGGTGCACCCGCCGCTCTGTGCAGGTCACCCCTTCCCCCTTTGTTTAGAGGTGCACCTATTGCTCCGTGCAGGTCACCCCTATTTGTTGAGATTCACTGTTTGTATCTTTCTATGGTACAGAAGCTGGAATGTCTTTGACCACAAAAATACATTGGTTTAAGCTTTTGGGTGTTTATTTCTCTGGTGCCCCGAGTCTGATTTGACCCACTTTTCAACTGATATTTCTTTTTAACAGTTTTTCCCACATGACATTCTCTTAAATATTTGGAGAGTTCTTTTGTCCGCAGACAGATATTCTCCACCCCTTTTATATAGTTCTTTTCAACTTCTCTAGGGTTGGAAAGAATAATAAGGATAATTTCCAAAAGCCATTTACCCAGGAAAATGGGTTATTGGAAAGCTTCCCAGTGCCCACCCTTCCTGTGGGTCACAGTATTCACTGATAGTTCTTTTGAGTTTTCTGTCTCCTGGGAGCTGTCACCCTAGGCAGTTGCCTAGTTTGCCTAGTGGTTAAGCCGGCTCTGGTTCTTACTTAAGGAACCATCCAATTGTGATGTTGTGCTGCAGAAGCTTCCTCCTGCATGTAAAGAGAGGTCAGCATCAGAGGGGATCAGCACCGGAGGGTCTGGCAAGTGCTCTATTACTGGAGAGGGGTGGCAGCAGTGCCAATGAGACACCCTCTGAGCACTGGTGCTCTAGGGGAATGCCTAATTCATTAATGGTAGCACCAATCCTGTTAGTACCCTATTCCTTTGTTACTGATGCTGGTGGATTAGTTTTCTTTTATGGCAGGTCTTTGACAAATTTTCTTCTGATTTAGGAGTGAGAACAAAATCTTAGGAGCCAGCACTTGTGACCTCCTTGTGGCCCCCCCCCGCCCCCCCACACCCCCCTCTCCCCCCCCCGTGCTGGTCTCATGGTTCTTGAGTCTGAAGAGACTGGTGCCAGAGTTCCTACACTACGCTTCATCCTTTGATAACAATAGCTATGGCTTCAGATAGCAAGTGTCTGTGTGGGTGTGTGGTACAACGGTGGTGTGCCAGTCTGTGCATGGGATGTTGTGGTGGGTGCTTGGTGTGAGTGGTGTGCAGGGCTGTGGTGCATGTGTGTGTGTTTGCTGCAGAGCTGGGGAGCATCTGTGTGTGCGGTGCAGAGGTGACGTTCCTGTGTGTGAATGTGTGTAAGTAGTGAAAGGGTGAGGAATTAGAGACATCATTGCGGATGTGAGATGGATCCTTGAAAAGACTAAAGAATACCAAAAGGATATCTATTTGTGCTTTATCGACTATAGCAAGGCTTTTGACTGTGTAAACCATGAGAAACTCTGGGCCAAATTAAGAAGCATAGGTATACCAGAACACCTGATCGTACTCTTGCACAATCTGTACATTGATCAAGAAGCAACAGTTTGAACGGAACAAGGAGAAACAGAATGGTTTAAAATAAGCAAAGGTGTAAGACAAGGCTGCATACTTTCCCCCTACCTGTTTAATTTATATGCAGAACAAATCATCAGAGAAGCAGGACTGTATGAAGACAACAGAGGTGTGAAGATTGGTTGAAGACTCATCAACAACCTTCGCTATCCTGATGATATCACATTACTGGCTGAAAGTGAAGATGATCTGAAACATTTGCTTCTCACAATCAAAGAACATAGTCTCAAATGGGCCTGCACCTTAATGTAAAGAAGACAAAGATCATGACAACTGGCATAATCAACAGGTTCATCGTTGAAGGAGAAGAAATTGAAATCCTGAACAACTTTAACCTACTTGGATCAACTATCAATAAAGAAGCAACAAGCAGTCAAGAAATAAGACGACACATTGCTCTTGGCAGAATGGCTATGAAAGACCTAGATAAGATTCTCAAGAGCAGAGATGTCTCTTCCATACAAAGATTCGACTTGTTCAAGCCATGGTATTTTCAATAACATCATATGGATGTGAAAGTTGGACAGTGAAAAAGATAGACAGGAAGATAGGAAGAAAATTGATGCCTTTGAATTATGGTGCTGGTGGCGAATACTGTGTATACCATCGACTGCCTGAAGAACAAACCAGTTGGTACTAGAGAAGATCAAACCTAAGCTTTCTTTAGAAGCTCAGATGACAAGACTTCGACTTTCATACTTTGGACACATCATGCGAAGAGAGAGATCATTAGGGAAATACATCATGTTTGGCAAGATAGAAGGTCAGCGCAAAAGAGGAAGGCCAGCAATGAGATGGATCGATACAATAACAGCAGCTACGGGTACCAGTCTGTCAACAATGAGCCGCCTGACTCAAGACCGAACACAATTTAGAATAGCTAACAAGAGGGTCGCCATGAATCGACTCCGACTCGACGGCACTTAACAACAACAATGTGGAGCTGTGGTATGTGTCTGTCCTACGGAGGTGGGATACCTGTGCATGCAAGTGTGTGGTGCGATGGTGCTTGTACGTGTGTGTTCTTGAGGGAGGGGAATGCACCTTTTGGTAAATAGGCATTGTGCCCTTTTGTCCCCAGGCATTCATCCCTTTAACCTTTCACTCTTCCTTCCGCATCTCCATCTCCAACCCCACCCCACTATCTGTTCCCCTTCCAAACTCTCTCCCCTTCCCCCTTCCCCTCCCTCCTAGTATTCCCCCTTCCCCCTCCCCACCCCCACCCCCTCCTAGTACTCACCCCTTCCCCCTCCCACCCCCAATCTGGATTATCCCCATCTTATTTCCTTCTTTATTTTTTAGTTTCTGGCCCTTTACGATTTTAGTTCCCACCACCCTCCCATCTAACTTTTTTTTTCTTTTTTATTACAGGCCCTGACCAGCTTGGATCCTGCAGGCAGCCTGCTTTCCCTCCTGTTCTGCCTGCAGAGATCCCATCTCCCACAGACAGAGAGCTTGCATCTCAGTTACGATCGCGGCAAACCCCTTCTGCCCACAGGAGATCACATTCCCATGGGCAACCAGTGCCAGTCCTGCTGCCACACAGATGTTCCAAACCCCAGGTGCCAGGTCTGATTTTTTAGTCGCAATGACATCCTAGTGCTAGGGGTTTCTCGAGCTCTGTTTTATGGTAATGTTTTTAGTGCATATTGGCGCATGTTTACTAACAGTTCGCATGGGTTTGCTGGACGCTCAGTGTACGGCGCTATTAGCATGGGACTGCATGCCAGAAATCTCATGCTAATCAGTGAGCACATGATTTTGCAGAGACTGGAAGGGTTAGGGGCTGAACATTGGCTCTGACTGTGCATCATGATTAGAGCAGGTATTTTGGTCACATGATAACCGCAAATGTTGCTGCTTAGTGCGGGTTCACCTAACACTACCTGAAGAGGTGGCAGTAAGTACTCCTGGATGATGGGTAGCATGTTGCAGTGCATTATCAACACGCTAACAGCAGGAGGAGGGGTGCACATGCCCTCAGAGGTTAGCTGGGCCTCCGCGCTAGTTTTGCAGCACTAACGGCAGGCGTTTTAGTAAGTATTCCCCCATGTTTTCATTATTGCTGCTGTAACCCACTTTGATTAATTTATGCTGTAAAGACAAAACAAAAATTCTGCAATTAAACTGAATATGCCTTTCATGGTTTTTATTTACCTTTATATATATCCTCTCTCATCTCTTTTTTGAGGTTTTTCTTTTTGTGAAGGCTGTTCCATACCCCTAATCATCTGGGCTACCCCTCCCTGCATACTTTCTGTGTTTACTACAATCTTTATGAGATGGGTGACCAGAAATGCACACACAGTAACTGCAACAGAGTACCTGAAAGATAAGGCAGCTTTACGTTTGTGGAAACTGAGCGAGAATGTCAGAGGCTGGATTTAGAGTTGTAACCTGGGTCTCTCCTAAACAGACGGCTTCACTGTCTGCATGACACCATGAAATTTTTACACACACTTTAAAGTCCCACTTAATGTGCTATATAATACCTTCACTGAGGACACAGTAAAACTTGTCCCTCATAGCACGGTGCCAGTACAAACATGGGGGTTAACCAAAAGCATGAAGGGCCTGATTTTATAACACAATACCTATATGTGAAGTCTAAAAAGAAGCCTATTTATAAAAGCAACATCATTGCCTAGGTGCCTTTATAAAATCGGCCTCCCAAACCAGCCCCTGTAGTCTGCAAATGATGGTTCACAGATTTACACCTCTGAAGCTGATTTCAAAGAGCGCGGTATATAAAAGCAAATAAATACTTAAATATTTTTTAAAATATACTGGTATATTGCATTTCTGTCTCTATTCTGCCCAAACTGTGCTCCCACAGACACCTACACGTGGATGTGGATAAATGTTTGCTACTTTAGCACTGCATCTAATGGTTGTGCAATTTTATTTATTTGTTTATTTGATCTTTCTATACCATCCCTTCCAAAGATCAGGGGCAGTTTACAGATAACAGAACATTTTACATAGAACAATGGTTTAACTTTTTACATAGTAACTTTTTATTTATTTTGTTTATTTAGACATAATTTGTATACCACCTTATCCTACAATCAAAGTGGTTACATCACAATTGGAGGGTTACATTTAACATGTGGGTACTTTACAACATTATACAATGAACTCGTAAGTCTAGCTGGGATGATTGGGTATTGAGTTGGCGGGGGTAGTTGCAATACCGTTCTGGTGGGGACTGTTGTCTGTCTGCTCATAGGTTTCTGTAAAGAGCAGGGTTTTAAGGGCCTTGCGGAAGTCTGTGATGTCTTTTAATGCCCTCAGGCTCATTGGAGGGAGTTCCAACTTTTTGGAAGCAATTTTATGAATGGCCTTTGCCACATGTAAAAGAGACCTTACATGTAGAAAAACGTCTATCAAAATCTCTCCATAATGTCCATGTAGTCATGAAATCCCCTATGCTAATTGTCCCATGCTCCCTCCAACAAAAATGAAGGGGGTGGGGTGCCCTCCAGTCCTCTTCTGGGGCATAACTGCTTGTTTATTTAACAGGTTTTTTATACCACGTTATCTTTCCAGTCAAAGCAGTTTACATTGTAACTTAAACTTGGTACTTTACATTAAACAGAGACATTGATAACTTGGATTCTCCTGAGGCAATGGAGGATTAAGTGACTTGCCCAAGGCCACACGGAGTGCTAGTGTGAATCAAACCCTGCTATCTTGGTTCCTAAGCTAGTGCTCTGACCATTAGGCTACTCCTCCACTCATGTTCTGCCACCCACTGGAGTCCCCTTTATGTTCAACTGGTTTTTATTAAGAAATCGTGGAGAATACCAAGAAACATAACTAAAAACCTGAACAAAACTACAGCATGAATATACAGATGATATTTCAACATTTTCATTTGCCCCAGGACCATTCCCCCCTTATCCCCTGTATCCGCCTCTCCATGCATATCCCATCTCCCCCCCCCCAAGAAAAAGGATCACTGCAATGAATTCCAATCATCCCAGTGGAGCAGAGGCATTTGACAACCACCTGGGTGGCAACAGAAGGTTAGAAAGGCAGAAAGAAGAGGGTTCCTCTGCCCTCCTGCCATTCCCTTCCCCTTGGCCCCTTCCTGACTCTCCGCCCTCATGTCTCACCTAGCAAGCCTAAGATTCCATAAAAGTGCAAAGTCTTTGACAGCCCCCCCCCCACCCCATCCATATTCCCCCTAGCCCCATGGCTACATACATCCCCTGGGGTCATTTAGTGGGCTCTAAAGGTTGTTGAGAACCATACTCCGTACCCTGGATAATAACGTGTTAATGTAATCCTCTCACATGACCAGAAACTTCGGGACCCTTGCCCTCTTCCTCAGAGCCCACAAACAGTCATATAGCATGATTGAGTGGAGGAGTAGCCTAGTGGTTGGGGCAAGGTACTTCAGGCCGGAAGGTCGGGGGTTCAAATCCCACTAGAGGACAGCAACCTTGGGCCAGAAGGACTGGGGTTTCTAGTCCCACAGGTGCTCCTTGTGGTCCTGGCAGGGGCGGCCCAAGGGGGGTGCGGGGCCATGTGCAGAGACTTGGTGCGGGGCCTCATTTGCATAATGTTACCATACACTAACTTTTAGTAAACATGCCTCTAAATGAGTGTATGGATAAAGAAAGACTAAAAGATTTCTACATTACTATAATCCAGTGCCAACCGCCAGACACATTAGGAACTACTACAAACACTGCCCATTTAGAACCCATAGCAAACCCGCCGTATCCTAACAGCACTACCAGGACTCACAAAGCACCATACCCTACCTATCAAAAGGAAACATGCAAATATTAAACCAATACATTTCAGAGAACAACAATACCTGACCTACTGGGGAAAGAGAACAAGTGGCAATGTCAAATAGGAATTACATAAACAGAATACCTCAGCTCAGTTACACATGCAGAACATAGACCATCACCAAACAAGGAATCACAATTTAGAAACAGGAAGACAATAATTAAACTGGGAATCCCAAAAGCCAAACTTGGAATGTACAACACTGTAGAAATAAAACTATACATTAATTTGCTCTTGTACTAAACAAAGCACAGACATTAATGATGCACATTTACCAGAGCTGACATATTCCAATTAATAAATTCAAAATAAAGAGATATTTTTCTACCTTTTGTGCATTTTTTTCAGCTGCAATTGCTCCAGCCACTTTCTTCTGGTTTCTTCGTGTCTTCTGCTAACTCTCCATCGTCTGCTGTCCATTTGTACTTTCTTCTCTCTTCTAGTTTTTGTTCCATTCTCTCTCTACATCTGCTTTAACATACTAATCTTTCTCCTTTTGCTCTTTCCTCATTCCTTTTTCATCCACTCAAATTTTACCCCTCCATCCTCAATCCCCACTTACTCTCCCAATACCCGGCCAATTGTAGATTTTTTATCCCTCCCACACAAAATATTTTTCCCCTCTCCATTTTACTCTCCCAGCCCCATCCCATTCTAATCCTCCCCCAACATCAGCTCCCTTCTAGTTCAAGCCTCACCCAGCATCCATTCCCTTCTAGTCCCTGCATCAGCCCATTTCCAGTCCTAGCCCCCCATCAGCCCATTTCCAGTCCTAGCAACCCCCCAACCCAATACCAATCCTAGCCCCCCATCAAACCACTTCCAGTCCTAACCCCCATCACCCCATTTTCAGTTTAAGCCCCCCCCTATAACCCATTACCAGTCCTAACCCCCCCTCAGCCCACTTCCAGTCCTAACCCCCCCATCAGCCCACAGCCCATTACCAGTCCTAACCCCATCAGCCCACCTCAAGTCCTAACCCCTCCCCATCAGCCCATTTCCTGTCCTAGCCCCCCCATAGCCCATTATCAGTCTTAACCCCCCCATAGCCCATTACCAGACAGCCCCCATCAGCCAACAGCCCATTACCAGTCTTAACCCCCAATAGCCCACTACCACTTCTAACCCCCCCAACAGCCCACCTCAAGTCCTAACCCCTCCCCATCAGCCCATTTCCTGTCCGAGCCCCCCCTAGCCCATTATCAGTCCTAACCCCCCCCCCCCCATAGCCCATTACCAGTCCTAACCCCCCATCAGCCCACAACCCATTACCAGTCCTAACCCCATCAGCCCACCTCCAGTGTTAACCCCCCCATCAGCCCATTTCCAGTCCTAGCCCCCCCATAGCCCATTACCAGTCCTAACCCCCCCAACAGCCCACAGCCCATTACCAGTCCTAACCCCATCAGCCCACCTCCAGTCTTAAACCCCCCAATCAGCTCATTTCCAGTCCTAGCCCCCCATAGTCCATTAACAGTCCTAACCCCACCCAACAGCCCACCTCGTCCTAAACCCTCCCCATCAGCCCATTTCCTGTCCTAGCCCCCCATAGCCCATTACCAGTCCTAACCCCCCCAACAGCCCACAGCCCATTACCAGTCCTAACCCCATCAGCCCACCTCCAGTATTAATCCCACCAGCACATTTCCAGTACTAGCAACCCCCCCAACCCATTACCAGTCCTAACCCCACATAGCCCACTCCCAGTCCTAATCCCACCAGCCCATTTCCAGTCCTAATCCCCCATCACCCAATTTTCAGTTTAAGCCCCCCATACCCCATTACCAGTCCTAACCTCCCCAGCAGCCCGCTCCCAGGCCGCATCCCACCAGCCCATTGCCAGTCCTAAGCCCCAAACACCCAATTTTTAGTTTAAGCTCCCCCATAGCCCATTACCAGTCCTAACCCCCCATCAACCCACTTCCAGTCCTAATCCCATCAGCCCATATACAGACTTAGCTCCCCCATAGCCCATCACCACTCCTAACCCCCCCTAGCCCCCCCATAGCCCATCACCACTCCTAACCCCCCCCCCAGCCCCCCCCATAGCCCATCACCACTCTTAACCCCCCCAGCCCATCACCACTCCTAAACCCCCCCCAGCCCAACCCAGCCCAGCCAGGGAAAATTTTTTTTTAAAAAAGATGTCTGCTGCCGCTGCCGGGGCCGCCGCGGCAGAATCGAGTGTGCCGCGGGGCCCCCCTGCCCAGCAGAGCCTGCCCTCCCTGTATCACCTTTCTCTTTACAGCTGCAGTCACACCCGCCGGCTTTCCGAGCGCGAAGGAACTAGTTTCCCTTTCGTGGCTCTGTTAAGCCCGCGGGGGCTGATGGGAACTTCCCATCAGCCCCCGCGGGCTTAACAGAGCAGCGAGGGAGAAACTCTCCCCACGCGCTCTGAAAGCCGGCGCGTGTGACTGCAGCTGTAAAGAAAGAGGTGATACAGGGGAGGGCAGACGCTGCTGGGCAGGGGGGGCCCCGCGGCACACTCGATTCTGCCGCGGCGGCCCCGGCAGCGGCAGCAGACAGCTTTTTTTTTTTTTTAAATTTTACTTTTAGATCAGAATGTTTTTTGCGCGGGGCCCCCTGAAACGCGGGGCCCTGTGCAAAAACATTCTCGCTCAATGGACGGGCTGGCCCTGGGTCTTGGGCAAGCCACTTAACCCTCCATAGCCCATGGTCCCTGTAAAATAGTTATCTCCAAGTTTTTGTAATGGGAAAAAAGGAAATAAATGCCTCCCACACTCCCTCGGAAGGAATTCACAGACAGACTAGTATGCAAACAGGATCTTTTAATGTATACACAGTCTCAGACAGAGCCGGCACCCTGGACAAAAGATCTGAGCCCCGAAGTGGCGTCACACATTGTCTTATATACAGTAAGTTTTCAAACCCATACTAGCTTCTCATTTGTCTCAGTTATCCCCTCTCCACCAATCAGTAGCCCCTGGGGGGTTGTGGGCTATCATATAGCATACCTAAATGACCTGTCTAAACTGGTATGCTCCGATCTGCTGGACTCTGGGCGAAAGGGTATGTGTTCAAGTCTTGTTTCACTGTAACTCAGGCTGAGAAGGGGAGGGGTCACCCTCACAGCTACCGTCCTGGCTGCCTCACTCCCCCCTTTTTTAGTGGGACCTCAACCGCTAGGGCAGTAGAGGGCAGCAGAACTAGAGGCAGGCCGCAGGGGGGTATATTGGGTTAGGGCCATGACTGAGGTAGCCGTCTTGCATTCCACCAGGGCGTCGAGGGTGGAGGTGATAAAACGGTGGAAGATCGGGTTACTGCATGGTAAGAGGGCGCATAACAGGAAAAGAAGGAAAACTCCTATAACCAAGGTCTTAAGGCCCCCCAACCAACTAAACAACTTCACAAACCATCCTGTACCCAGTCCCATGGATGAGTCTGAGATATGTTTCGCTAGTTCATGCAGGTCTTGGATAGAGTGTTCAATAGACACACTTTCGTCAGTGAGGTTAAAACAACACATACCCTCGAACTCTTCACAGCCATGGTTAAGGCATAAGAGCAGGAAATCAATGGTCATCCTATTCTGCAGTACTGCCGTGCATAGGCCGGACATTTCACGATTCATGGTGGCCAGTATTGTTGAGGTCAGATTGAGGGATTTGGCTAGAGAACAAGCCAGTCGGCTTATCTCCATAGAGTTGTGTAGGGCTAATCCAGGTGTTCCAACGATCGATAACGACAGCCCAAGGGCCGTCCCATCGCTGTATGGTTCTACGTTTGAGTTACAGGTCGAGGACATAGGGATAGAGCGGGGTGGTCTGGGGCGGGCTTTAGCTGTATTGGGTGTGTGAAAGAAAGCGGCAGTCGACAGCCTGTGGCATTTACAGGGACATAAGTATAGGTCACCCTCCCACATATCAAAAACCAGCCTAAGGGAAGATACACTTCAGAATACGCATATGATACCCTTATAACAGAATTGCATGATAAGACAGTGTTAGACACATTAAACCCTCCCGTTTTGGCATTTACAAAAACAAAACAATCAGTAGCATTAAGGGCGGAAACTACCTGCAAAGAGAAAGGAATTTGGTTAAAGGCTGAGGTGGGCTGAGTGGTTTCAATACTATAGAAAAAGGTAGAAAAGTACACTCCAGGTTGCTTACAGTCCAGACTAGCAAGTATAGTAAAATTCTGCATTTCACATAAACTGGAGGGTACAGCTATAAGACAGGTTGACAGAAAACCCCCAGCTTGTAGAGAGTTCCGTATGCAAAAGTCAGTCATGTTTAGGGCAGTTTGGGCAAGCAATATTGCTGTATTGGTGGTCCCCATGCGCGGCTGGAAGCAGGCACACATCAGGAGTTGCAGTAAAACTAAGGCTCTGCTATGCATCTCGGGGTGGGTTCGTCACTAGGCTGATGTATCCCGTTTTAGTGTCAAACGCAGAGGCTGGTTTGGGACCGTGACAGAAGTCCAGGCTGGAACGGGTTCCGGTGCTGCAGCCTTGACACGGGTGTGATGAATCCACAGAGCAATCTCAGCCACCTTGATAGCAGTAGGGGTAGCCATCAGAACGGTATATGGGCCTCGCCACTGGGGGGTCAGCGGATCCTTCTTCCACTCCTTAACCCACACTCGTGAGCCAGGTTGATGGGCATGGAGTGGTTCTGTCAGGTTAATGGGGAGCCGCTCCTGAACCCACTGGTGCAATTCCTGCAAAACAGAACTGAGAGCCGACAGTTCCTGTTGGGTTATTTCGGAACCTATCTGGATCAAGTTTCCATGGACGCCCTGTATAAGGGGTGCAGGGCGGCCATACACAGCTTCAAAGGGGGAAACACCGATACCCTTTCGTGGGGCTGAGCGTATGTGAAGCAGGGTTATGGGGAGTTCTTGGGGCCACTTCAATGAGGTTTCCTGACACAGTTTTGCTAAATGCATTTTAATGGTACGGTTCATACGTTCCACCTTTCCTGAACTCTGCGGTCGGTAAGCTGTGTGTAGCTTCCAGTCAATCTGCAAGGCTTTGGCTATCTGCTGTACTACTTGGGCCACAAATGCAGGTCCATTATCTGAACCTATTACTACTGGAAGCCCAAAATGGGGAATGATTTCATGTAGTAGCACCTTTGTCACTTCTCTGGCTTTTTCTGTACGGACTGGGAATGCCTCCACCCACCCCGTGAAGGTGCAAACCATAACTAACAGATACCGGTAGCCATTTGCTCGGGGCATTTCTAAAAAATCAACTTGGATGTTCCCCATAGGGGTGACCCCATAAGACTGCACTCGTGGGGGTTGGCGAGGACCCTGATGGGCATTGTTTTTAGCACATATGGTGCACTGCCTAACAGTTGCGGCCGCCAAGGAGGATAAGCAGGAAATAAAGAAATAAGGGCGGAGGGTAGCTTCCAGGGCTGTCTTGCCAAAATGAGTGGTCTGATGGAAGGAAGACAGGAAAGCTGGGGCAAGGCTGTCTGGGATAACTATTACTGGGGCTGCTCCTTTTCCAGGTAATCTTATCCAACCATCGGAGTGTAATACCCCACCCTCCTCCTGACAGAAGAAATCCATCTCTCGTGTAGTGTATCTTTTGGCCCATTGGCTTAACGGGACCGGGAACAAAGGGGCTTGCAAATCTTCGGGGCTCTCAGAGTAAGGCTGGGACAAGGAGATAATCGCAACCCGCCGGGCTTCTGTATCAGCCCATCTATTACCCTTGGCTATCTCGCTGTTCCCCTTCTGATGACCTCTACAGTGCATGACTGCTATGCTTTGGGGTATCAGACTGCTTCTAACAGGGCCACTACCTGGGGGCCATTTTTGATTTCGGACCCAGCTGCAGTGATCAACCCCCTTTCTTTGTATAGGGCACCATGGGCATGGAGAGTGGCAAAGGCATATCGGGAATCTGTGTATATATTTACATGAAGGTTTGTCCCAAGGGTTAGGGCACTGGTAAGGGCAATGAGTTCCGCCTTCTGTGCAGAAGGGCCTGGGGGCAGTGGCTGAGCTTCGACTACCACTTCCATCGTCACCACCGCGTACCCCGCGGACCTGCGGCCTTCTGATACCAGACTGCTTCCATCCACAAAGTAGGTCTCATCCGGGTTGTTTAGTGGTACATCTGTCAGGTCAGGGCGACTGGAAAAGATGGTGTCCATTACTTCCAGACAATCAAGATCAGGTGGTCCCAGGCCGACCGGCAAAAACATGGCAGGATTTAGAGCTTGACTGGTTGTTATCCGCACTCTGGGATTTCCCCATAACATACTCTGGTATTTCAACATTCGGGAGCTGGTGAACCAGTGGCTTCCTTTGTGTTCCAGTAAAGTTTGAACAGCATGTGGGATGGTAACTAAGAGGTCTTGGCCCATGGATAGTTTATCAGATTCTTCCACCAATAAGGCTGTTGCTGCTATTGCTCTTAAACAGGGTGGCCATCCCTTGGCCACTGGATCCAGCTGTTTAGACAAGTAGGCGACTGGACGTGGCCAAGATCCTAGCTGTTGAGTCAAGACCCCTAGAGCTGTACCCGCTGTTTCGTGCACGTAGAGAGTGAAGGGCTTAGTGACATCCAGAAGGCCCAAGGCTGGTGACGATAGCAACGCCTTCTTTAACTGTTCTAAGGCTCCCCGTTGATCTGGTCCCCATATAAGGGGACATCTCTGGGCCTTTCGCGGATTCATAGAGGGGTTTTGCAATCCTAGCAAAGTTGGGAATCCAGATGCGACAGTATCCCGCAGCCCCGAGGAAAGCTCGTATCTGCTTGCGAGTTGTTGGCACAGGGATCCGGCACACTGCCTCCTTCCATTTTTTCCCCAACCGTCGACTTCCCTTAGAAAGATGAAATCCCAGATACTTCACTTCCAACTGGCATAATTGAGCCTTCTTCTTTGATGCGCGGTAGCCTGCATTGTACAATAACTGTAGCAGTTCTGTGGTTGCCAGAATACATTCAGCCTCAGAGTCAGCAGCAACTAACAGGTCATCAACATACTGCAGGAGGACTCGTCTACCCGGCACTCCTGGGGGGTAACCAGCAAGATCTTGGGCCAGGGCGGTACTGAAAATGGTGGGGGAATTCTTGAACCCCTGTGGTAAGTGAGTCCAGGTTATTTGGGTCTTACTGTCAGTGGCAGGGTCCTCTCTCTCGAAGGTGAAGAGGTGTTGGCTCCCTGCAGACAAGCGTATGCAAAAGAAGGCATCCTTCAGATCTAGCACGGAGAAATGGGAAGCCGCTGCTGGGATGAGACCCAACAGTGTATAGGGGTTGGGTACCACTGGATGCAGAGTTACAGCAGCTTCATTAACGCGGCGGAGATCCTGGACAGGTCGATAGTCAGTGGTACCAGACTTTCGGACTGGCAGTAAAGGAGTGTTCCACGCTGATTGACAGGGCTGCAGGATACCGTACTGCAGGAGCCGTTCCAGATGATGATGAATTCCTTCTACAGCCGCCCGCGGCAGCAGATACTGCCGCACGTGTACTGGGGATACTCCCAGCTTCAATTCGTCACAAATAAGAGGGATGATGGCCATTTTGGGGGGGTTGCCTTCAGCCCACACTCCTGGGGGTACTGCATCCCACTTATCCAGGGCTATCACATCAGGCCTGGGTTTATCCTCGAACAACCGCCACTCTTCTTCCCGGGGGATGGACAGTATCAAAACTGCTGGGCCCAGGCTAGGTATTTCAAGTGCAGCCTGGCCCCCGGGCTCAAATGATATCTGGGCCTGTAGTTTTGCCAGGACATCCCTCCCCAACAGGGGTATAGGACAATCAGGCATATACAGGAACTGGTGGGTGATAGTCCGTCCCCCCAACTGACACATGCGGTTTTGTAGGAAGGATCGTTGCACTCTTTCTCCCATGGCTCCCACTACAGTTACTGTCCGGGAGGAGATCGGGGCCACTTGCTGGGTAACCACTGAGTGTGTTGCTCCAGTATCAATCATGAACTGCATTTCTTGGTCCCCTAAGTTCATCTTGACCATAGGCTCCTGGGGACCCAACAGAAACTTGGAGCCCGGTCTGGCCTAGTCTTCGTCCATGTCATAATGTTCCACTGCTGCGAGGCCTTCAAGGTCTGGTGGAGGGGGCGGAAAAGTATCATGTGGATATATCATGGGTTGGTCTCGCCCTCGTGTAGTGTGCGCAGGTACCCTTGCACCCCTCATGGACGGATATTGCCCCCTCCGATTAGGGCACTCATTCTTCCAATGTCCCTCCTCTTTACAGTATACACACTGATTGGGGTCTAGGAGAAACCTCGGCCCCCTTTGTCCTCGTCCTCATCCACGTCCCCTGCTCCCTTCCTTGGCCCAGGCCGATACCGGTGGTCGTTCGGCTAGGGCAGCCGCTAGGAAGTCTGCCTTCTTCTTCATCCTACGCTCAGATTCTCGCCTCTGCTCCTGGTCATGATTCACAAAGATCTTCTGTGCCACTTCCATCAATTGTGCAGCGTTCATGCCCGCAAATCCTTCCAATTTCTGCAGCTTCCGCCGTATATCGCCCTGGGCCTGTGCTACAAAAGCAGTATTCACCATACGAAGATTCTCAGGAGCTGCTGGATCGTAAGGGGTGTACAGTCGATATGCTTCAGACAGACGCTCATAAAATGCTGCCAGGCTTTCATCAGGAAGTTGGAGGATTTCTGCGATCTTGCTGATGTTCATAGCCCTCTGCCCTCCCTTCTTGAGGCCTTCAAGGAGCACGGTTCGGAAACAGGTGAGCGCCCGTGCTCCGTCGGGATCATTCGGATCCCACTGAGGGTCTTCATTCAGGAAATCCACAGTTGCTTGCTGTCGGGGATTTATAACCCCAGCGTCTGTAGGATGTGCCTCCAGCCATGCGAGGGTAGCCCGCACAACACGCGCTCGTTCTTCTGTGCTGAATAAGGTGGACAGCAGTTGTCTACAGTCTGACCAAGTAGGCTGGTGCGTTTGCATAATACTAGTCATAAGGTCTGTCAACTCTTGAGGCTTTTCCGTATAGGAGGCGTAATGGGTTTTCCAGTTCAGCAAGTCAGTGGTAGAGAAAGGAACATATATCAGACTGGAAGGTCCTACCGCCACCCGTCCGTAAAGGCAGTTGGAAATCTAAATCCCGCTTCATCTGCTTCTCTGCAGTCTCTGACCGCAGGCGGTGGGACAGCGGGGTAGACGATTTAAGCTCAGCCGAAGTGCTCTCAGAGGGTAAGGCTGCGACACTGGAGACAGTACTGGGAGTAGGAGGAGAGGAGGATGATGGGGCGGTCTGCAGGGGTGTATGAGGAAAGGAACCTGATGAGGCACTGGTATCTACAGAATCCTCCCCAAGTCTTGCATCACCCACCCCGGGGGGAGGCTCTCCTAACACTTCTTCTATCGGGGGCGGAGCCTGTAGTGGCACGGACGGGACAGCGGGATAAAGCAAATTGAGGGGGCGTGTAGGGACCTCCGGGGATTCCCGCCTCTTGTAGACAGGGGTGGGCGTCTGCACCTTCCGGTGTCTGGCAGCCACCACCATTATTCTACACTGATCCTTTTGGCAGTGCTGGAGCCATTTTGGCTGTTTCTGGCATATGGCCAGCCATGAATCAATATAGGAAAACTGATCCGGGTGCTCCTTCACTACAATCTGATGAACTAAAAACACAGTAGGCAGATCAATGGACCCCTCGGGAGGCTACAGCTTCACTAGGGCTGGCCACTCCTGCTCATATAAAACAGTCAATCGAGAGGCAGAGAGTGAAACCCCGTAATCCCCCCAATCCCAGACCTAAAATTACGGAGCATGCACTGCAGGGGCATCTGCCCTTTTGAGCCTCCCGACCCCATGCTCTAATCACAATTCCCAATTCAAATCCAAGAAACAGGCAGAACCTGGCTGCTCAGAACACATGCAGGACAACAGAGGGAAGGAAGGGAGGAGGGACAGAAACACACTAACAACAGATACACATATACGTACCCAGGTACCCTTCCCCCCTTTCTCAGCACAGACTGGATGAGCGGTGGTTTCAGGAACCCCCGGGGCCCTACTCGGACCGCTCGTGCGGGTGATCAAGCCGCAACAGGTTTTCAGAATTACCAGATACAGAATCACAGAACTACCCAAAACAGTAAGGCAGTAGTACTCACCAGGCCTCCGGCCGGAGAAAGTTTGGATGCCAGTCTATCCCACCGGATTTCAAACGGAGTAATCAGCCCGCCGGGACCGACCAGCCAGACGCGTAAAGGAATCCTTCCAGAGCACAAAGGGGCCCGGTGGAGCCAAGGACCGTCGACTACTCGGGGCTGGTCCCCGGCCGGTCGAGCCCCGGTTCTGCAAAACCGCAGGAAGGTTCCCACCGCGGGTGCGAGGAGAAAGGCGGTTTCCTGGCCAATGCACCAAAAAATGTAATGGGAAAAAAGGAAATAAATGCCTCCCATGCTCCCTCGGAAGGAACTCACAGACAGACTAGTATGCAAACAGGATCTTTTAATGTGTACACAGTCTCAGACAGAGCCGGCACCCTGGACAAAAGATCTGAGCCCCGAAGTGGTGTCACACACTGTCTTATATACAGTAAGTTTTCAAACCCATACTAGCTCCTCATTTGTCTCAGGTATCCCCTCTCCACCAATCAGTAGCCCCTGGGGGGTTGTGGGCTATCATATAGCATACCTAAATGACCTGTCTAAACTGGTATGCTCCGGTCTGCTGGACTCTGGGCGAAAGGGTATGTGTTCAAGTCTTGTTTCACTGTAACTCAGGCTGAGAAGGGGAGGGGTCACCCTCACAGCTACCATCCTTGCTGCCTCATTATAATGCCCTGTTCAATGTAATTTCAGTTCATTCAATGTAAACAACACTGATGCAGAATAGCGCGGTATATAAGAGAATGTAAATAAAATAAATAAATGATTTGATGGAGGGTGTTCCTCCAATGCCAGAAACTTGGGGGATCTTTGTCCACCCATATGGATAGTACTGTTTTTTCACCAACAATCAGCCCACCTGCAGCCGCTTCCGGCCTTATCCTTGCACTGGGACATTCTCTAAGATGTGGAATAGGACTGAAGGGCTGCCAACGGCCACTGTGCTCAAAGCACCTGTTGTAGGTACCCATGGACCTGTTCTCAGAACAGCTGCCCTTGAAGACACAGCCAAAACATATGCCCCAGGGTCACCGTTTGTTCTCCACATTTTGGACAAGCTGCTGTTTCACTACAGCTCTTTTAAACGCCTGTGCTGGGGATATAAAAGCTTATATTGTATGTCATAAAGCGCAACCATCTGCGCATGCTTAGGAATCTTAACTAAGGCTTTCAGAAAAGTCTCACAGGAGATAAAAATGCCCAACTCTGCATTCCACTGCACCACCAGTCCCTCAGGGGTCATCTGGATCCAGTCCCTGACAAAGCAACACTGGGCCCTGGTGACTGTAATACATGCCTACCCTTCAGAGAGGAAAAAAAAATCTTCCAGCAGTCACTAGAAAATTGTTCAGGATCAAGGCTGCAAAAATAGCTACTCAGCTGTAGATAAGGAAACACATCCAGTCTCAGAAAGTTCTACTACTCCTTTTGAGGTGGATTTGGAGTTCTAGGAGAGTGTCTCTGGGCTCTCCGGGAGTGATATCCTCAAACAGCCTATCAGGTAGATGGGGGAATTCCAGGGAAAGCAAAGATAACTCCCTGGAGTAGCCTGAAAGCCTACAAGAGTCAAATGAAGTCCCTGCATATGTCTAAATTGTTTAAGTGACTGTTTATATTTGCTTTATGGATATCACCAGAGCACTAAACCTCAAATCCCACATCACAAAGACCGCAAACAAGGTTTTTCAACGATTAAGGAACATCAGAAAACTCAAGCCACTACTCTGTCAAGACCACTTCTGCACAGTATGCCAAGCACTCATTACACCTCTGCTTGACTACGGAAACTCGTTATATCAAGGCCTCCCTCAACAAACCCTACACCCTCTCCAAATGGTACAAAACACTGCAGCACGCATCATTACGGACACCCCAAGATCTGAGCACATCACCCCAGTCCTACAGCAACTACACTGGCTACCCATGATGGCCAGAGCAAAATACAAAATAATCCTAATCATCTTTAAAATCATCCACCAGCTCTCAGCAGAGGCACTACAATACATCATAACGAAGGATACCTGCAACAGACCGAGAAGAACCAATAAAGACAACATGATCGGCACACCTGCAGGATTCCACAAGACTATACAAACAACCTCAAAAAGAGCTCCCTCCTTACTGGCGCCCACACTCTGGAATTCCCTCCCAACAAGCCTGAGAGAGTTAGATGACCTAACAGACTTCCGAAAAGACCTCAAAACCTACCTCGTTATTGAAGAATATGGTAATGCATCTACTGCCAATAATTCGATACTCACTCATCTCAAATAGGCATATTCTGACCCCAACAAACATAATATAAACTTGGTAATTACCTCATAATGTATAAATACTACCCTTAGAATAAATATAACCCTCCAATAGTATTGTCTAGATGTTGTTAAGTTCACCTATATTAAATGTAACCCTCCTATTGTAATGTCTAGATTTTGTTACATTCCCCTATATTAAATGTAACCCTCCTATTGTAATGTCTAGATTTTGTTAAGTTCCCCTATATTAAATGTAACCCTCCTATTGTAATGTGACCACTTTGATTGAAGGATAAGGTGGTATACAAATCTGTTTAAATAAATAAATAAATCACCAGAAGAAACTGCACTCTGTCAACTGACCACAGTACTGCAAGTTATATATCACTCTACTCTTTTTATTTTCAAATGACACTATCTGGTGTGGAATTGTTTGTTCAACGCTGAAAGAAAGTGTCAATAACCCTAAGGACCTGGAACCAAGGACCCTCCCTCACCCCTCAATAGAGGAAGCATAGAAATGGCCGCTCTTTGCAATCAAAACATTCAACAAGGTGCAGCTGTGGAAACGCCTGTTCTGCTGTCAGGTAACTACATGTTCAGAGATTTCTCACCTTCTGCAGCCGGCTTAACACCTTTCTCATCCCTAAACAATTTTCACAGTAAATACCCCTTTGCATTAGCAACAGATGCTCTCATGCAATGTTTTTCTCATGATTCATTCTGCTGGATCTCCAGACATTTCTGTTATTTAGATAGAGCTCCTGGTATCATAAAAATGCATCTTCCTCACTTTCCCCCCACATGAAAGGAGGGGTGCCCATCCTCTTGAGAGCAATTTCCATACCACCCAATTAACTGCAAAGCCCACAGGTACTTTTTTATCTGCAGAGTTTGCACCACTTTTCAAAATGAAGTTCTTTCACTTTAAAAATTACCTAAGGAAAACCTACATGCGGATACTTGCTGCAATCACAACAACACAAGTGCCCTGGGAGCTCCTCTGCAGGTAAACAGATGCGCATTGTGGAACAACACATAGGGGCATGCTTACTAAAGGGTAGTGTAGGGTTAGTATGCAGTTTTGGCACAACGCTAAAAAGTAGCACAAGGCATCATCCCAAAATCCCATGCTACCCTTGTTGTGCACGTCAGGGCAGCAATTGGGTGTGATGGAGGCATACCTGCTGAAATAGAGTTAGCATGCTACATTTGTAGCCTCTGTTTGGTACAAATGGCACAGATGGAACGAGCACCACCTCCGTGGATGGTGTTAGCTGCCCCCAGGCAGGGTTGAAGCCTGGTAAATGCAGAGGGATAGCTGTATCCATCCCCTGCAGTTAGCCTGAAGCTCCCCCACTGGTAATGCGGGCCCATATGCGTCTTACTGGCATGGGGCTTAATAAACAGGCCCCATTCTTTGACTGGCAATTTTCAACATTTTTGTGGGTAAAACACAGTTTTACCTACAGTTGGCCCAATCATTAGATAAACTAGGCCTTGGGTAGCAGCTTCTGGAGAGGGGGGAGGGGCAGCAAATAGCAGGGCATTCAAAGCTAAACCCTAGATTGTGACAGCCAGAGGGGTGTAAGACATAAGGTTTGCTTAGGGTACCAACACCTTGAACTAACGCTGGGCCAGCCCTGGTTTTACCCATGGGAATGGTTTAGAAAATGTCCCTCTTTACATCTAAAAAGCGCTTATATGTAGATTTAATCCATCCATCCATTCAGCCATCTTTTGGCACAATACCTATTAATAGAGTGGATTAAGCAGTGTGGTACTTTGTATAAAGGCCAATCATGATGCTGGTATTTCCTTGACTAAACTTTACCAGAACGTGAGCAATGGCTGGTGCAAAATAGACAAAGCCTTACCAGAAGTGGTCCCAGAGGACTGGAGAAAGGCACATGTGGGCCTTTTACACAAAAGCGGAAGTAAGAATGAGGTTGAAAACTACAGGCCAGTTAGTATAACCTCTATGGTTAGTAAAAGAGAGAATGGTGTGGTTTCTGGAGTCTAATGGATTGAAGCATCCAACGCAACATGGATTCACCAGGGGCAGATTTCTTTGACTGGGTGACCAGGGAGTTGGACCGAGGGAGAGTCCTAGATGTGGTATATTTAGATTTCAGTAAAGCCTTGTTCCTCACAGGCGATTTATAAACAAACTGAGCACCCTAGGGATGGAACCTAATGTTACTGACTAGGTTAGAAATTGGTTGAGTGAGAGGCGAGAAAGGATACAGGTAAATGGAGCTCACTTTGAGGAGAGGGAGGTGATCAGTGATATGATACAGGGATCTGATCTTGGTCCAATTTTTTTAACATCTTTGTCAGTGATATTGTGGAACGGCTGTCGGGTAAGATTTGCCTGTTTGCAGATGATACCAAAATCTGCAATAGAATAGACACCCCGGAAGGAGTAGATACCATGAGGAAGGATTTAGCTAAGTTTGAAGAATGTGGCAGCTGTGATTTAATGTTAAAAAATGCAGGGTCATGCCTTTGGGCTGCAAAAATCCAAAGGTGCAGTACAGTGTAGGGGCAAAGTACTTCTGTCCATGAAAGAACAGCAGGACCTGGGCATGGTTGTTTCTGATAATCGTAAAGGGGCTAAACAGGTAGAAAAACTGATGGCGAAAGCCAGAAGGATGCTTGGGTGCATAGGGAGAGGAATGGCCAGCAAAAAAAGGGAGCTGATGGTGCCTCTGTATAAGTCTGCAGTGTCACCTCATTTGGAGTATTATGTAAAATTCTGAAGACCACACCTTTAAAAGGATGTAAACAGGATGGAACCAGTGCAGAGGGTGGCTACTAAAATGGTTAGTGGTCTTTGTTATAAAGCATATGAGGACAGAAAAAGATCTTAATATGTATATGTTAGAGGAAAGGCGGGACAAAGGAGATATGATAGAGATGTTTAAATACCTCTGTGGCATAAATGCATGAGTAGAGCATCTTTCGATTGAAAGCAAGCTCTACTATGAGGGGACATAGGATGAGGGTGAAAGGGGATAAACTCAGGAGTAATATGCGGAAATATTTCTTTACAGAAAGAGTGGTAGATGCCTGGAATAGTCTCCCAGTGGAGGTGGTGGACATGAGGACAGTATCTGAATTCAAAAAAGCATGGGACAAACACAGAAGATCTCTAAAGGAAAAAAAGGGGACTATTGAATTTGATATGGAAGGGCAGACTAGATAGGCCATGTGGTCTTTTTCTGCCATCATGTGTCTATGTTTCCAGGTTTGAGAACTTGTCACTGGCCATAAGGTGATCTAAACCAGTGGTTCCTAAAATGGTCCTGGGGAACTCTAAGCCAGTCTGGTTTTCTAGATAGACTCCATGAATATGCCTGAGATATTTTTGCATCCATTGGGAACAGTGTATGTAAATCCATCTCATGGATATTCATTGAGGATATCCTGAAAAGCAGACTGTCTTGGGGGTCCTCCAGGGCAAGTTTGAGAACCTCTAGTCTAAACAGAAGGAGTCAAGTTTAGAAATGTATAGAAGAGAGATAGCAAAGAGAAAAATCTAAAGCAAAGTGGAGATCTTAATAATTTTGCTCTAACTGACCACGTAACTGTTTAAAGAAATGGTTGCAAGTACTGCTATTTGAAAGCTTGCTGTTCCATTGGATTGTATTGCATTGTTTACATCCTTAGGAAATGAGTTTAGTAGCTAATAGAGGAAGAGCTGGAAGAAGTGATGCACTTCCCAGCCAAACACCCTCAAGCCTCTCAGATGTTTATATCTTTCTCACATAAATCTGAGGAGATGGAATGACACCACCGATAGCCAAGCCAACACATTCAATCACACTAAACTTTTATCGGGTTTTTTTGCAAGGAGCTGCCTGTTTTAGGTTTATTGTTATTGTCTGTCCAACAGGATGTAACCTAAGCAGACATCAGATATAGGGAGTCCTCCACTGGATAAATGTCTGTTTATCTGATCTTCACACAGAAAGGACACCCTTTCTTCCCCATAGGCTACCAGCTTTGGGAACCAGGGGGCAAGCACTGCCTCTGAACTACAAATCAAAGACACCTTCTCAACCAAGTGAGAAGAAAAGCATCTGTAAGCAAAGCATTTCTCAAATTTTACAGCTTTGGAAAATTGGTTCCATTTAGAAAATGTCTTTCTAGGCCACAGCCTCCAGGTTGCTCTGATAAATGGCGTTAGCTGAGAGTTCACCCTTCTGTTCCTGGTTATAAAAGAATTGTATAATGTGTTTACCCTTGAATGGATTGTTGCTTCTCTTTTGATAAGCTTGAAATAGCTGGCACAGTTAGGAAATCACAGAATTGTATCGCTGTCAGGGTTATCGATGCATGCCTTTTTGTTGTGAAAGTTTTATAGCTTATGCTACAGTGTTGAAGGCATTAATAAAGGCCCAACAATACTCTCAGGATACTGAAGACAGTACCAAAGATAAACGTCTACTGTAGAGAAGAGGCATGATCTCTTGAGTGATTAAAGGCTAGACCAGTGGTTCTCAATCCAGTCCTCTGGGACCCCCAGGGCAGTCAGGTTTTCAGGATATCCACAATGAATATGCATGAGACAGATCTTCATGTACTGCTTCCATTGTACGCAGATCTATCTCATGCATATTCTATGTGGATACCCTGAAAACCCAACTAGACTAGAGGTCCTAGAGGACTGGGTTGAGAACCACTGGGCTAGATTAAAGGATAGGCCCCTGCTAAATTTAGAAACCCACCATCTGTGATTCCTTCTAATCGCCACAGCACTGTTAATGCAGGGTGAAGCAAGGGCAGAATGATTAGCTACATATATAGCAGCAACCTTCAGTCACTATAAGGGTCACTTTAGACACCCTGTTTGTGATTCCCACGTCTGAAAACGCCCATTCAGATATGCAGATCGCATCAATTTCCCAACAGCCGTTTTAGAATGCCCGAGTTTACACATGTCCAGCATGTTCACGTCTAAGCTGCACAGAGGTGTGCCAGAGGCGTGCCTGAGACATTTACAAAAAGATACACGCGTCTGTCTGATTTTAGAACGGCACTGCAGGTTTGGACTTGGCGCAGAAGCGTCCATGTCTATACATACTCCTGGCCATGAACATGCATCTGTAAAGTACTTGTATCAGCAACCGAAGACCTGAACAGAGAAGAGGAGCCCTCGCGGTCCTCCCATAATTTTCACCACTCCAAAAAAGCACACAGGTAAATAAGCAAACCTTTCTGTTGGCTGCCGTGCCACTGCATGTCGCCACTTGCAAAATGACAGGCCAGGATGTATATATGTGACGAAAGATACACGTGCCCATTCTGGAAAAACATAGGCACATCTGTATTGCCAGACCCACAGTCATCCATATCAGAAATGTGTAAGTTCCTAAAATCTCCTGTATTTAATTATTTGGCCTTTGTCATACCACTAAAGGCACAGCAAACTGGCATCAAAGTGGGTTACAATAAAAATTCATAAACAGAGCAAACAACAGAGGACAGAAAACAAAATAAAAAACAAACAAACCTCCTAAGTAAGCAAGTTGAAGGCCAAAGACAAACAAGCAACAGGGCAATGTATGGGTAGAACAAGCATGTCAAGAAGAGGTAATACAGCAACCAGAACACTAAAGGGAAAACACCCAGCTCAAAGATGTTCACAGAACATATGTTCAAAAAGCCTTTTAAAAAAAAAAAAAAAATCTAGCATGGGACCTTTCAGAGCAGATATCATAAGGCAAAGAATCCTACAATGCCGGGAAAACATAGCGGAATTAATCCATTCGAGTCTAAGCTGCTTATATGAGGAAATTACTGAAAGCCGAGCTTGTGAAGAGCGGAGTTGATGTGAAGGGTTGAAAGGGGTCAACGGAGCAGATAGATAAAAGGTGAAACCTTTGTAATATGGACCATAATAAAAATCTTAAATTTGATACAAGACAAAATTCTGCATGTCCCCTTTGTCTTTCTATCTGATGGAGACCTTTATCTTTTAGGGTGGAGACAGGTTGATTTTAGGAAACACTTACATGTGCACTTTCAGTGCTGTCCCTCCCATGAAAGTTTGGACATTTCGACTTGGACATCCCAGATTTCACCTACATGGCCTATCTATAATGTGCCTTCACCTGAATAGCTGAGTGGTTTAATTTAGGCTTGCAAAAAAACAGTTCTAAATTAAACTACTTAGACGTATGTAGTGACCAAATATTGTCCCTATATGTATAGGTGACCACATTATATAGAGAGAGGGGAATTTTAGAAAGAACATCCAAGTGCCAGAACGTCTGAAAGAAAAGCAGGCACGTCCAGGTGCAGACATGATTTCACAACATGGACATGCCAGTTATGAACGTCTGCAGGGGTGTCTATATAGACATCCCCAGAACCATGTCTCTGAAGCTGGTTGTCTACAATAGCCTAGTGAGCTAGGAGCAGTATAGCCAGGGTTGCTAGGGTTGATATTGTGCTGAGCACTGGGGATGACAGCATGCTTTCTTCTCTACACCCTATGGATGTTTGCCATCCAAAACATAGGGCTTCCAAAATGACCCCCATATTCACTGTCTCTGCCTATCAATTAGTGCCACTGATTATGCATTTAAAGAAATCTGATCACTGCCACGGTTCAGTATTGACCATTTGTGTTTTTAAGCAAAATCAAAGTCTCACTTCTCTGTTCTCTGTTTAGGGAAAAGAAAAATCCGTAAAGATAGCACAAATAAAAAATGCAAAGCTGAGGTAGAAAAGGGGAGGGAGTACTGACGAAAAGGGCAATAGGGAAGAGGTGACAAACTATAGACTGGTAACCCTTACCTCTGTGGTGGAAAAAATAATGGAGGTTCTCTTGAAAGAAAGAATAGTGGACTTTCTGGAAACCATTAATTGCAAGATCTGAGGCAACATGGTTTTACCAGGGGACGATCATGCCAAACAATTCTGATAGAGTTCTTTGACTGGGTGACCAGAGAACTAGATCAAGGGCATGTGTTGGATGTGATCTACCAAGATTTCAGCAAAGCCTTTAATACTGTTTCTCATAGGAGGCTTATAAATAAACGGAGTAGCCTTGGGATAAGTCCCAAGGTGGTGATTGAATGTACCTGCTCCACCCCTCCCTGGGCAACAGAACCTGGGCTCTTGGGATTCAGTCTCTTCACTCAAAGCAATGAGAGAGAGAGAGAAGTAATAAGAGGTAATAAAACAATTCACATGCACAGAATCCTATTAAAAATACAGTACTCTTTCAGGCCTTAAGAGGAGGGGGCCCACAGTCCTGAAAAGCTGAGCAGTTCCTGTAAATCCCCTTCCTCCTGGCTAGGTCAGAGCACCTACTTTATTGAAAGAAAAACTGCATTATCAGCACCACTTTTCTTTATCTGCGTGTTACGAGCACAGACATATTGGTCAGATGAATTAAGAGAAGCAAAAACATTCTGTCCCATTCTGCTAAACATAGCTTTGGTTTTGGGTACACCAGGGGCGGCCCAAGGGGGGTGCTGGGCCATGTGCAGAGATTAACTGCGGGGCATCATTTGCGTTAAGAGCCTAATTTGCATAAAAATTTGTATAGTGTTAACATGCACTTTCTTTTAGTAAACATGCCTCTTAATGAGTGTATGGATAAAGAAAGACTTCCAGATTTCTACATTACTATACTCCAGTGCCAACCGCCAGGCACATTAGGAAGTACTGTGAACACTGACCATTTAGAACCCATAGCAAACCCAACGTATCATAACAGCACTACCAGGACTCACAAAGCACCAAACCCTACCTATCAAAAGGCAACACTGCAGATATTAAACCAGTACATTTCAGAGAATACCAATACATCTCCTACTGGGGGAAAGAGAACAACTGGCATTGTCAAATAGAAACTTCATGAACAGAATACCTCAGCTCGGTTACACATGCAGAACATAGACAGTCACCAAACAAAGAACAAGGGATCGCAATTTAGAAATAGGAAGATAATAATTAAATTGGGAATCCCAAAAGCCAAACATGAAATGTACAACAACACTGGAGAAATAAAACTATAAATTAATTTCCTCTTGCACTAAACAAAAGCGCAAAGATGTTAACGATACACATTTCCGAGATTTGACATATTCCAGTTAATAAATTCAAAATAAAAAATATTTTTCTACCTTTTGTTTGGGATTTTATTTTTCAGCTGCAATTACTCCAGTCACTTTCTTTTGGTTGCTTCGTGTCTTCTGAGAGCTGTCCATTTGTCCTTTCTTCTCTTTTAGATGTTTTCCATTCTCTCTCTATATCTACTTTACCATATTGATCTTTCCCCTTTTGCTCTTTCCCCCATTTCTTTCCATATTCCTTTATCATCCACTCAAATTTCACCCTTCTATTCTCAATCCCCACTTACTCTCCCAATACCCGGCCCATCGTAGACTTTTCTTCCCTACCACACGTCACTCTGCCTTTTTCTTTCTGGCCCCTGCCCTCTGGAATTCCCTCCCCCCTGCCCTCCGTACCGAACTGTCTTTTTAACGATTTAAGTGCTCACTCAAAACTCACCTCTTCCAGCAGGCATTCGACCTCCTAGACCCTTAAGATTAGCTTTCTCCACCAGTACCTCTATTAAGTCTATCTCTCTCCCTCACGTCCTGTTCAAATATCTTCCTCTGTCTCCTTCTGTCCTGTCTAAATAATGGCGTTCTTTTCCTTTTTCTACTTTAATTGATTATATTGTACACCGCCCTGATGCATACACTTGGGCGGTATATCAAGCAATGAATAAAGATAAAGATAAAATATAAAATATCTTTCCCCCTCTTCATTCTCATTCCCCATCCCCATGGCCTTCTACTCCTCCCCCAAAATCAGCTCCCTTCTAGTTCTAGATCCACCCAGCATCCGCTCCCTTCTAGTCCCATTCTCTCATGCACCCACATCAGTCTATTTCCAGTCCTAGCACCCCATATGCTCCTTTCCAGTCCCATTCCAGCCCCCCATTTCTAGCCCTATTCCAGCTCCCATCAGCCCACTTCCAGTCCTATTCCAGCCCCCATCAGCTGGAATAGGGCTGGAAATGGGCTGATTGGAGGGAACTAGGATTGGAAATTGACTGATGGGGAACTTGGAGTGCAAATGGGCTGATGGGGGACTGGAATGGAACTGGAAAGGAACATATGGGGGGCTAGAACTGGAAATGGGCTGATGAGGAGCTGGAATAGGACTGAAAGTGGACTGATAGGTGTTGGAATAGGGCTAGAAATGGAGCTTACTCTGAGGAGAAGGATGTTACTAGTGGTGTGTCGCAGGGATCGCATCAGCCCATTTGCACTCCAAGCTGCCCATTTGCCAAGTTACAATCCTAGCCCCCCCATCAGCCCATTTCCAGGCCTATTCCAGCTCCCATCAGCCCACTTCCAGTCCTACCCCCCCATACGCTCCTTTCCAGTTCCATTCCAGCCCTCCATCAGTCCATTTCCACTCCAAGCTCCCCCATCAGCCAATTTTCATCCTAGCCCCCCATCAGCCCATTTCCAGTCCTATTCCAGCTCCTCATCAGCCCATTTCCAGTTCTATCCCCCATATGTTCCTTTCCAGTTCCATTCCAGCTCCCCATCAGCCCATTTCCACTCCAAGCTCCCCCATCAGCCAATTTCCAATCCTAGATCTCTCCCATCAGCCCATTTCCAGCCCTATTCCAGCTGATGGGGGCTGGAATAGGACTGGAAGTGTGCTGATGGGAGCTAGAATAGGGCTGATGCAAGGTTCCACATTGGGAACCACCACCCAGGAAAAAGATTAAGGAGTCATCGTGGATAACATGTTAAAACCCTCCGCCCAGTGTGCAGCGGTGGCCAAGAAAGCAAATAGAATGCTAGGTATCATAAGGAAAGGAATGGAAAATAAAACAAAGGATATTTTAATGCCTCTGTATTGTTCCATGGTACGACCGCACCTTGAATATTGTGTGCAATTCTGGTCGCCGTATCTTAAAAAGGATATAGCGTTATTAGAAAAGGTACAGAGAAGAGCCACCAAAATGGTAAAGGGGATGGAAGGCTACTCCTATGAAGAGAGGCTACAAAGGTTAGGGCTCTTCAATCTGGAAAAGAGACGGCTGAGGGGAGATATGATAGAGGTCTATAAATTAATGAATGGAGTGGAATGGGTAAACGTAGATCGATTGTTTACCCTATCAGAATATAGAAAGACTAGGGGACATGTAATGAAGCTATAGGGTAAACTATTTAAGACAAATAAGAGAAAATATTTTTTCACTCAACGTGTAATCAAACTCTGGAATTTGTTACTGGAGGATGTAGTAAGAGCTGTTAGTGTAGCTGGGTTTAAAAAAGGTTTGGACAAGTTCCTGGAGGAAAGGTTCATAAACCATTATTAAAAAGGGACCCAGGATATCAATGCTTGACCCAATACAAGCATTGTGGAACCTGTGTCTTTTGGGGATACTGCTAGGTACGTATGACCTAGATTGGCCACTGCTGGAAACAGGATACTGGGCTTGATGGACCTTGGTCTGACCCAGTATGGCATATCTTATGTTCTTATGTCTGTCCCCAACCAGTTGGTGGACTCCTTTTTAATCATTTAAAGTTCAAGTTTGAAACAAAACTTGTCAAGAGAAAAATTATGGCACTTAGCTTATTAGGTCCTGAAAACCGCCAAGATTAAAGTTCATATTTAGCCAAGCCCAGTTTCAAAACAACATAATATCTGTTTGCCTCTGTCTCTCTCTCTCTCCTTAGTGAACCTGAGGGAACTCCGCTTTGGGAAGTAGCCAAATATTACACTTCCTTTGGTTTACCACCAAAGCTTCTCAGGCAGGTCAGGTATTTGCTGTCCATCCTCATCCCCAGTACACTTCATCACTGGTCATAGGCTTCCAGCAAATATTTCAGAGGCTGTACTTGTTCTCTCCCAAAGAAATTCCACACTGGTCATAGGTTTCCCGCTAACCTTTGATTTTCTTCAGCTAAAAAGGAGGCAAAACCAATAACCTCTCACTTTTCTTTTGCTGCAGGCCTTGTTCAGCATCCAGGATCCAACCAGCAGGGGTGGTTCATGAGGGATGCGGAAGGGTGCAGAAGCTCATTGTGGGGCCTCATTTGCAAAAGTCAGTAGGGGCTGCAAAGCAGTCCCTAAAAGCAATGCCATGCGAAAAAAAACAAACAGTTGCTCAATTGTAGGACCAGCTTAACTATTAGAGACTACACAGTTGTCCAGGGCAGCAGCTTTTAGCAGAGTGGCGAAGAGAAGTTGCACTCAGAGATAAACTATAGATCCTGAAATCGCACAAACTCAAAAACCATCAGCCCATACTCTTACCCCCAAGAAGACTGAGCAGTTTTCAAATGGTTCATTTACTTGAGTAATGCCTTTTGGAATGTTCCATCATTATATGTATATACAAAGCAAACCTTTTACAGCGTAGCTTTGGGAGGGGTAGTACTGAGATGTTCATGATTGTTGAGTTAGTTATCACATTTTTAGAGGAAAAGGGAGCTACAGACCTGAAAGATAACTGAGAAGGGTACGCTGCAAGACTGAAGGTTCTCTTAGGGTACCCGAACTCATTGCACTGGTCCTGAACCTAGCAAACTAAGGATCCCTGTGCTCTGTCTTGGAGACTTCTTCCAAAACTCTTCAATTTATAAACTCTGTGATCTCACCAGCTTAGGGTTGCCAACTGGCTCCAGATGCGCCCGACAGGCTTGCTCCAGTCCTGGGTTTACCCCATTGCATGCAGTTACTTGTAGTTTTCCTTTTCTTATGGAGTGCAATGGAGAAATCAGAACTACATATCCCTGCATGCAATGAGGTAAACCCAGGACTGGATCGAACCTGTCGGGCGCATCTGGATCCAGTTGGCAACCCTACACCAGCTTCTCACCTGACCATTCCCTATGGAGAAAGTTAGGTAACAAATTTCACTCACAATTGAAGCTCTGCATTGGTTGCATGTGACATGGCCAATGTAATTTAAGGTGTTTTTTTAGGTCTATATAACAGTGAAGACAGATGCATCACAATATTTATATTCAGTTTTTAAACTAGGGGTTCTCAATCAAGTCCTCAGGACACACCTAGCCAGTCAGATTTTCAGGATAACCACAATGAATATGTATGAGAGAGATTTGCATACTATGGAGGCAATGCATGCAAATTTACCTAATGCATATTCATTGTGGTTATCCTGAAAACCTGACTGGCTAGGTGTGCTTCCACTCGCCCACTGAGATCCTCTACTGCTGCTTTTTAAGAGAGGCCTACTATGAGAGAATATTGTTTGAAGGAGATATGAGCAAGGTGATTTCTTTTACTGATGGGATGTTATGGATTATGCTAGCAGTAAAGTTGCATTTAGTGGAGACTATCCAGGGCTACATTTTTTTTCACAGGCATTCGGACTTGGTTGAGGGCCTAGTTAGTGGGCACTGGCTGGGAGATATGATGCTTGGTTGGGGGTGTTGTTTTCTGCTATCATTGTTATTGAGATGTGCTAGTTTTCAGGGGGTTTATGTGTATCATATGTTTTTTTTTTATTTCTCCATATGTTGTGTTATACACCACCGAGAACCATATTGGAAGGGTGGTTTATAAATGTCCTGATTAAATACATACCTATGCTATAGTAAATGGTATCGCTGCATTAGAATAAAACATAGCAGGCCATCAATCTTGGAATTAACAATGATGCTCAAATCGAGTACCAGGGTTTAGTGCAGTAAAATTAGGGTTATCCAGCAGAACATCAGGTGTGGGATCAACAGGATTTAAAAATCACAGAGGTTTAGGATATTCCTGTCAGTTAAGAAAGGCGTCCCGTGACAAGCGTAAGCACCAATACTTCAGGAGAATAAAAGCTTGCTAGTCAGCATAAGTACTCCCCTGAACATTTCCAGTCACTTGAAAGCCTACAAAATGCTATCAATCAAAATGACATCATATTAACAGAGTAGCTAGCATATAAGGACTTGATGGGGATGGGATGTGTCAGACACCAGCCAATGGATATGTGAATGGTGCTATGAGTCTCCAGGGAATCTTCATTTGTGGTTTTAAAAAATAAGTCTCACTGCAAAATCATGGCAGCCTGACAAGTTACATTATGCTTTAGGGCTTAGGCAAACAACCTAGATAAGGATCTGGGCTGTTGTGGTTGTGCTAGCAGAAGCTGATTTAATGCAAAGTAGGCTCCTTTAGTAGTCCTGCCCTTTAGGATGACATTACACAGTTGTGTGAGGAGTATCTGGCATACTTAAAAACAGACACACTTGGTTTTTTTTTTATCTACTTTAGGAAATTGACAGTCTGCCTTGGCAGCAAGTTGAAAGTGATGCAGAGGCAGTTACTCCCCAAACGCCTTGCTGGACAGACTAGAAGGACCATGCTGGTCTTTATCTGCCATCATTTACTATGTTACTGTGTTACTATAATGAACACCCCAGTCCTGAAGAATTTCCCAACCAAGGCCTGGAGGCACAACTAAACTTTTCCGGTTTTCATATAGCCACAATGACTATGCATGGCTTCAGGCTGCTTTTACCTGTGGGCAAAAGGGGCAGCTGTCTCGGGCCCCTGCACCCCAGGGCAGGGCCGGACTGTCCATTGAGCAAGAATGTTTTTTGCACAGGGCCCCGTGTTTCAGGGGGCCCTGCGCAGAGAACATTCTGCTTGCAAAGTAAATTTTAAAATAAAAAAAAAGCTGTCTGCTGCCGCTGTGGCGGCAACGGCAGAATCACATATCCCGCGGGTCCCCCCCCCCCCCCCGACAGAGCCTGCTCTCCCTGCATCAGCTCCGTTGGCTTTCAGAGCTCGAAGGGAGACTAGTTTCCCTTCCGTGGCTCTGTTAAGCCCGCAGGGGTTGATGGGACTTTCCCATCAGCCCCCGCAGGCTTAAGAGAGCCGTGTGGGAGAAACTCTCCTTTCGCGCTCTGAAAGCCGACGGAGCTGATGCAGGGAGAGCAGGCTCTGTCGGGGGGGGGGGCCCGTGGGATATGCGATTCTGCCGTTGCCGCGGTAGCGGCAGCAGACAACTTTTTTTTTTTTTTTAAATTTCCCTGGGCTGTTGGGGTGGGAGCTAGGACTGGAAATGGGCTAATGGGGTTAGGATTGGAAGAGGGCTGATAGGGGGTTAGGACTGGGGCTATGGGGAGCTAAGTCTGGAAATGGGGTGATGGGAGTTAGGACTGGAAGTGAGCTGATGGGGGTTTAGGACTAGTAATGGGCTATGGGGAGGGCTTAAACTGAAAATTGGGTGATGGGGTTAGGACTGGAAATGGGCTGATGGGGTTAGGACTGGGAGTGGGCTGATGGGGGGTTAGGACTGGTAATAGGCTATGGGGGGGGCTAGGACTGGTAATGGGTTGGGGGGGTTCCTAGGACTGGAAATGGACTGAGGGGAAGGGGGGGGGCTTGAACTGCAAATAGCTGATGGGGAGGGGTGCTTGGAATGGAAATGGACTGAGTGTAATTGGGGTCTGAACTGCAAATAGATGATGGGTAGGGGGGATTGGAATGGAAATGGGTTGTGAGGGGAGGGAGCTAGGACAGGAAATGGGCTGATGAAGGGGGCTAGGATAGGACTGGGAATTGGGTGTTGGGGGAGCTAAGATTGGAAATGGGCTGTGGTGGGGGCTTGGATTGAAATAGACTTATGGAGGGGCTAGAACTGGAAGTAGGCTCATGGGGGACTTGGATTGGAAATGGACTGAGTGGAGGGGAGCTAAGATTTGACATGGGCTGATGGTGGGGCTAGGAAAGGACTAGAAATGGGCTGATGGGAGGCTGGTATTGGAAATGAGCTGATGGAGGGACTTGGATAGGACTGGAAATGGATGGGGGAGCTAGGACTGGAAATGGGCTGATGGGGGGGGGCTAGGACTGGAAATGGGCTGATGCAGGGACTAGAAGGGAGCGGATACTAGGTGGGGCTGGAACTAGAAGGGAGCTGATGTTGGGGGAGATTAGAATGGGATGGGGCTGGGAGAGTGAAATGGAGAGGGGAAAGAATATTTTGTGTGGGACGGAAGAAAAATCTACAATTGGCTGGGTATTGGGAGAGTAAGTGGGGATTGAGGATGGAGGGGTAAAATTTGAGTGGATGAAATAGGAATGAGGAAAGAGCAAAAGGAGAAAGATTAGTATGTTAAAGCAGATGTAGAGAGAGAATGGAAAAAAAATTAGAAGAGAGAAGAAAGGAGAAATGGACAGCAGACGATGGAGAGTTAGCAGAAGACACAAAGAAACCAGAAGAAAGTGGCTGGAGCAATTGCAACTGAAAAAAAATGCACAAAAGGTAGAAAGATATCTCTTTATTTTGAATTTATTAACTGGAATATGTCAGCTCTGGGAAATGTGCATCATTAACGTCTGCGCTTTGTTTAGTACAAGAGGAAATTAATTTATAGTTTTATTTCTACAGTGTTGTTGTACATTCCAAGTTTGGCTTTTGGGGTTCCCAGTTTAATTATTGTCTTCCTGTTTCTAAATTGTGATTCCTTGTTTGGTGACGGTCTGTGTTCTGCAGGTGTAACTGAGCTGAGGTATTCTGTTTATGTAATTCCTATTTGACATTGCCACTTGTTCTCTTTCCCCAGTAGGTCATGTATTGTTATTCTCTGAAATGTATTGGTTTAATATTTGCAGTGTTGCCTTTTGATAGGTAGGGTCTGGTGCTTTGTGAGTCCTGGTAGTGCTGTTAGGATACGGCGGGTTTGCTATGGGTTCTAAATGGGCAGCGTTTGTAGTAGTTCCTAATGTGCCTGGCGGTTGGCACTGGATTATAGTAATGTAGAAATCTTTTAGTCTTTCTTTATCCATACACTCATTAAGAGGCATGTTTACTAAAAGTTAGTGTATGGTAACATTATGCAAATATTTATGCAAATGATGCACATTATGCAAATGAGGTCCCGCACCGAGTCTCCGCACATGGCCCCGCACCCTCCTTGGGCCGCCCCTGCCCCAGGGGATCAGGTTCCCTGCAGGTAACAGCAGCCAGCGCAAAGGTATGAGGTGCTGTAGGCGAACCTCATTCCCAGCGCTGCTCTGTTCTTGCCCCCACACCCATTTGCTGCTGCTGCTTCCCTCTCTGATACATGCAGCAGAGGCAATACTAATTGGAGGGGGGCAGAAGCACGAACAGCATGGTGGTGCCAGAAGAGAAGATAATGCTGGCGCCGTGGTGCCCGTGTAGATGTATTGCTGCCACTGCATGTCTCTAATATTTAGTTATTTAGTTATTTAGACAGATTTGTATGCCACCTTATCCTTCAATCAAGGTGGTCACGTCATATCACATCACTATTGGAGGGTTACATTTAACATGAGGGTATTTACACACATTACATTACATACACATTTAGACAGTACAATTGAAGGGTAACATTTAACATGAGGGTATTTAATAACATGGTATGATAAACTTGTGTGTGTAGATAGGATGAGTGCGTGCTTAGTTGGCGGAGGTATTTGTATTTCTGGTTGGGTAGGGGATATTGCCTGCATGCTCATATGTTTCTATAAATAACAGTGTGTTGAGGTCTTTGCGGAAGTCTGTGAGTTTATATAGTGCTCTCAGGCTCGTTGGGAGGGAGTTCCATAGTGTGGATGCCAGTAGTGATGGTGCTCTTTTTGAAGTTGTTTGTTTGGTTTTGTGATAGCCTGCAGGTGTGCCGATCATGTTGTTGTTATTGGTTCTTCTTGGTCTGTTGCTGATATCCCTTGTTATAACGTTTTGGAGTACGTCTGCTGAGAGATGGTGAATGATTTTGAAGATGATCATTATTGTTTTGTATTTAGCTCTTGCCACCATTGGGAGCCAGTGTAGTTGTTGTAGGACGGGAGTGATGTGCTATAAGGGCGATAGTGGCGGCAATGTATGCCCTCTAACCACTGGTGCGCTAAACAGCATGGGGACCCACAAATGGGAGTGGGCCCATTCGCAAACAGATGTCCAGAGCCGCATAATGAGTCTAAGCGGCCCTGCATGAGACAGATTTGTACATAGTGCTTCTCCAACATATGTGGAGTGGAAGGGCAGCCTAATGATTGCAGCAGCAGGCTGAGGACAAGGGAAACCAGGGTTAAATTCCACTGATGCTCCTGGTCATTTTCAGCAAGCCACTAAACCTTCCATTGCTTAAGGCAGTGGTTCTCAATCCAGTCCTCAGGGCACACATAGGACACTGGGGTTTTCAGGATTCCCACATTGAATATGCATCAGAGAGATTTCATGTACTGCCTTCATTATATGCAAATCTATCTCATGCATATTCATTGTGGGAGACCTGAAAATATGACTGGTGTGCCCTGAGGTGTGGGTTGAGAACTACCAGCCTAAGGTAGAAATTTATGAGGCTTAGGAAGAAAGCCTTGCATTAGAGTTCTACACAGATTTTCCTGACACATGTATAAAAAACTTGCACTCATTGTGGTTGTGAAGGGGTGTATGAGAAGCTCCCCATCCCCCATACTGATATATCTCCAGCCAGACTAAGGACATGCCACTGTAAGCCTCAGAATTCGGGTCCCTTTAAGGAACCTGGCTTGACTATACCTGGGAAGGGTGTGGCCGGGGATGGCCTTTTTAACTGAGAGGGAAGAGACAAACAGGGAGAGAGAAGAGCCTGCGGTTTTCCAGAGTATGGAGTGACCACCTACCTCTAAGGAGATCCTATGGGAAGGTAGGAGCCGGGGTGTTTCCACATTGGTCAGCAGGCTTGTGGTGTTAATCCTGTGAAGCCCAGAGTGAAAGAACTTTGGTGGAGGGGAGGACTGTTTCTCTGCTACTACTGTGAATAGGGTTGCCAACTGGCTCCAGACGCACCCGACAGTTTTGATCTAGTCCTGGGTTTACTCCATTGCATGCAGGGACATGTAGTTCTGATTTCTGCATTGCACGGCATAAGAAAAGCAAGACTACAAGTGCCAGCTTGCAATAGGGTAAACACAGGACTGGATCAAGCCTGTCGGGCGCATCTGGAGCCAGTTGGCAACCTTAACTGTGAAGCCCAGAATGAAAGAACTTTGGGACGGGGGAGAACTATTTCTCTACTACTGCTGTGAATCACAGAGTGAAAGAACTTTGGGGGAGGAGAGAACTGTGTCTTTGTGTCTCTGTTATCACTGTTGTAAAGTCCCTGTAAATAAAGCATTTTCCTTTAACCCTCCACCTGACTCCATGGGGGTTTGTGTTTTGGCTCACTCATAATGTCCTACAGTGGTATGAAAATAAAATGTGCGCTAACATGGGACAGAATGCATGCACCCAGGGTCTGTGCAAACAGCAGCTATATTGCATACACAAAACAACTGCTGCACTTGGAGCTACATGTGCATACATCCATGCATAGGCAAGACCGGCCCAAGGGTTTCTGCTGCCTACGGCAGAAACCCTGGCCTGGCCTCGCTTCCCCTCCAGCTGATGCCACCCTCCCAGCTAATGCCACTGACACTGCCCCCTCCCCCCCCCAGCTGCCGCTGATTCCATCTCGGGAGGGGGAGGCAGGCAGCGGCAGTGTTTCCAAAAGCGGCATCTTTTTGCCATTGGTTTTTGGAAATATTTCCCCTTCCTGCCTCACCCCCCTAAATAGAATTGGCAGCAGCTGGGAAGGGGCAGCATGGCCACCCATGTATGCTGCTGCTGCCGCCCACCCGGCTGGCTGCCCTAGGCAGCTGCCTAGCTCGCCTAGTGGGTGGCCCAGCCCTGTGCATAGGGTGGAATGCTATCTGTGCATGCAATTTTAGCTGCACCACTATTTATGCACAGAATAGTATTCCAGCACATGCACAGATGCATGCACACGCAACTCTGACTGCAAATCTGTTTTTATTCCTTTCCATGATTTCAATAAGATAATAGCAGTTTAATGCGAGTTAACAGTTCTTTCAACAAGTGACTCACAGCAGAGAAACATTTCCAAAGGGCTCCTAGAAGATATGCAACACTGTTACACATTGTTTTTGTGGGCGTAGTGCATGCGCCATTGAACCCTGTGACCCCGCCATTGAACCTGCGCACAGAAAATACATCTGCATGCATATGTCCCCATGCGCCACGTCTGGTTTTGAGCACTATGCTTGTTAGGAATGGATCCGTGGAGATGCAGGCCTAATCTTATGGCTGCTGCAATTGAACTCCCTGGGGAGCTTTTTCTGGCAAATGAAAAACCCTTGTTCCCTCATCATAGCCCCAGGAGGAACCAATGGCTGGTAGAGGTTTCAAGAATATTTTAACAACAGGGAGGTAAGTAAAAGCAAAGTTGAGGGCTAGGATAGTGAATGCGTGTCGGTGCTTGGAGCTTAAGCAAGCATGTGTAATGAGTGGATATGGTGTACAGGACATAGTCGCAGTTTAGGGCGGGGTGGGTTGGGTAGGACAGTGATAATAAGGGTTGAGCATGTGTTGGGGGCTGTCAGCTGTGGGTGTCATTCAGCTATGGCGGTGCAGAGAAGATATGTTCGTGGAGTGTTAAAGACAGGAAGTAACACAGGTGTCTGGTGCTGGGCTTAGGGTTTACAGGTTCAGAGCAGGTGTCCAGGGAACGTGTTCTGGTTGCAGTAGAGTGGCTGAAGGAACATTCTTCCCTCTCCACCACCCTTTCCTTCTTCCCCCCACAGAAAATAAGAACACAAGATATGCCATACTGGGTCAGACCAAGGTCCATCAAGCCCAGTATCCTGTTTCCAACAGTGGCCAATCTAGGTCATACGTACCTAGCAGTTTCCCCAAAAGACACAGGTTCCACAATGCTTGTACTGGGTCAAGCATTGATATCCTGGGTCCCTTCTTAATAATGGTTTATGGACCTTTCCTCCAGGAACTTGTCCAAACCTTTTTTAAACCCGGCTACACTAACAGCTCTTACTACATCCTCCAGTAACAAATTCCAGAGTTTGATTACACGTTGAGTGAAAAAATATTTTCTTTTATTAGTCTTAATTATTTATATATCATTTTGGTTTCAGACACTGGGGTGAGGCTAAGCAGCAGTCAGTGCATAGCAAGCAAAAATAGGAAATAAGTTTATTATATAATCAAGAACCTCCAAATAGGGCTTCAGATCTGGGATCCAACCATAAAGAAAGAATCCTTTGCAAAGTGTAAGTATTACATAAATGTATGAGGGTAAAATAAAGGGAAGATTGTGCGAGACCACCATATCTCATTCTCCTAAAGAGTCTCCTTAACAAGCAAGGTAATACTGTGTGGCTCTTGAATACAAGCTGTCTACCTGAGGGCTCTTAAAGGGGGCTTTTTGTCATTTTTAATAGTTAATTTTTTTCTGTTGTATTGCCTAGTAAGTTGTAGCTTCATTGCAAAAGGGGAATTTGTTGTGTTCTTGGGCAAAGCTTTTTTTCTGCTTCTCGAGTTCTTTTTCTTCTCCTCTAGTCTTCAAGTTCAAAGAAGAAGGCAAGCACTTTGAAGTCACTGACCTCCTTATGTGTTAATGGTCTTAATTAGCTTGCATAGAAGCAATGCAGCTGAGTGCTGTATAAAAGGTCTACATGGCCTTGCAAGTGCTGCTATTCCTGAATGGTCTCCATAGCAAGCAGTGTGCATAAATGCATAAAAGCAGTGTGCATAAATGCCTGTAGGATGAGAAATAAGATCCCAGATGTTGAGGCTTTAATGGAAGAGGCTGACTTGGATTTAGTGGCGGTTATGGAGACATGGTTCACAGACAATATGACTTGGATGTAATTATACCAGGCTATACTTTATTCTGGAAGGACAGGATAGGAATAAGGGGAAGAGGAGAGGCACTATATGTACAAAATAATATTAAAGCTATAGGATTCCAGGGCTTACAAGGAAGCGAGGAGGCACCGTGGATTAAACTAGAAAGAAGGAATGGGAAATCCATTTGCATTGGTGTGATATACAGATCTCCTGCACAGGCAGAAGTGGACAAACACAGTATTGCCATGAAAGGAGAAGCACTATTGATCGGTGATTTCAATATGCTGGATGTTGATTGGTACATTCCTGTTTCAGTGTCATCTATAAGTAAGGAGATCCTAGATTCTTTACAAGGAAAACTATTCTGGCAACTGGTAACAGAACCCACACGTGAACGGATCATACTGGACCTGATGCTTACCAATGGGGAAAGTGTTTCTGATGTTATAGTAAGAAATCCATTGGGTTTTCTTGTAACTAGCCTCTTCCATTAAAGCTTGGCGCGGACCTTAGGCAGTTGGCCTAAAGGCAACGTAAAGGTCGGTAATTCCTGGTCTTTCTTCACAACGATCCTATAAACTGAGCGCCATCGACGCGGAGCTTTTTCATCAACGATAACACCATAGTTTTAAACTTAATCATATGATCTGTCTGGCGACAGAAAACTGATCCCACGCTACAGGATCCTGACTTAACATCTACCATCAGATAATTATTATAATTCCCTGCTGTATATTTGCAATTATATCCTCGCAAGTATAGCCAAAACATCAGTTTGCTACTTATATATATATTGTTGACAATAGCCTTAATAGTGCCAGTAACTGCAACTGTTGCCAGCAATTTATCACTGCCTATCTGTCCCAACAATGCTATTTTCTTGATACTGTTGCCAGTAGCCCTGATATTGTTGCCAGTAGTCCACCCAATGCTATTTCTTGATACTGTTGCCAGTAACCCTGATACTGTTGCCAGTAGTCCTCCCAATGCTATTTCTTGATACTGTTGCTAGTAGCCTTGATACTCTTACCAGTAGACCTCTGATAACACAGGTACACTACCAAAAAACTGCCTCCAGTTTTGCAACTGATTCCTATAGATTTTGGGGTGCTGAATCCAGGAAAAATAGCCAAAATGTTCCATCACATCACGTTTTCTTGCAAAATTAGATTTCTTACCCATATAAGGAATGTTCACATAATTTCTTTTTAGCCAACTGCAGTTTATTTTCTTGGCCCAAAATAGAGGTTGTAATGGTTAACTAACTAGAAACACTCCCTCATGATATTTTAGAGTGTTTTGTATTCATTTTATACATTAACAGGACAATTGGGAGGCGGGGGGCTAAATCCAGTACTCGCGCTGGCGCATGTTCTTTCCTGTTCGCCTCGCCTCGTTCGCCTCGCTATAACACGGTGGTTGCGAAATGAACGTTCCTGTCAAATTTCATTTTCTTGCAAGTTCATTATTACCTTTTGTTTGCTCAGTCGTAATCCAGCTTTATTCCGAAGTGGTTCACTACAGTTGTAGTTTGCAGTGCTGTGTATTTGTGATGGCTCACAGAGCCAGAGGTTGCGTCAACTCTCCGGACAGTTTTTGTTTTATTTGTGGGGAATATACCGTGAAAAAGCGGCAGAGGAACATTTCTGCATTTATTAAAAAAGTATATTTCGCCTATTTCGGTTTGAAGTTAGGCGATCAAGACAAACCGTGGGCTCCTCACAAAGTGTGCAAGACATGTGAGGAAGATCTACGCTTATGGATGAAAGGTAAAAAACAAGCATTTCGTTTCGGAATACCTATGATGTGGCGTGAACAAAGAGACCACAGCAGTGACTGCTATTTTTGCTCTTGCATTGTGAAGGGATACAACTTAAAAAATAAGAACGTAATAAGTTACCCCAACCTTCCCTCAGCAATTAGGCCTATGCCTCATAGCAACGAAGTACCTGTGCCTGAACCACCAAAATCTTTGGATCATATTTGTGTGGACGGTTCTGATCATGATGAGACTCATCAGATGGCTTTTCCCGATGAGTCCAGTACTTCCGAGTTTGAAACTGAACCAGATCCGAAACCTGAACTTTTATCTCAAGCTGAATTGAATGATTTCATCCGGGATTTAGGACTCCCAAAAGATGCTGCCCAACTGCTAGGTTCTCGGCTTAAATAGAAAAATCTATTGTCACCAGGAACAACTTTTTATTGGTACCGCAACCGCGAGACACAATTTTTGAAGTATTTCAGCAAAGAGGAAGATTTGGTATTTTGCAACGATATATACGGAGTGATGGAAAAGTTTAAACTCAAGTATGATCCTGCTGAATGGCGGCTGTTCATTGATTCGTCAAAAGACAGCATAAAAGGTGTTCTTCTTCATAATGGCAACACATTCGCTTCAGTTCCTATTGCTCACTCTGTTATTCTCCAAGAAAAATACGAGAATTTGGCCCTGATTCTTCAGAAGATTCGTTATGATGAGCATAAGTGGATGATTTGTGGAGATTTTAAAATTCTATCCATGCTATTAGGGCAGCAATCCGGTTTCACCAAATATCCCTGCTTCCTTTGCTTGTGGGATAGCCGGGCCCGCGACCTACACTGGGGGAAAAAAGACTGGCCAATTGGGGAGTATTTGAGACCCGGTGAGAAAAATGTTCTTCATGAGAGCTTGGTACCTCGTGATAAAATTCTATTACCACCTTTCCACATTAAGTTGGGTCTCATTAAGCAATTCATCAAGTCCCTTCCAAAAGATGGTGAGTGCTTTCGGTACCTTTGCTCAAAGTTCCCCCGACTTTCTGAAGCAAAGCTAAAGGAAGGAGTGTTTGTTGGCCCTGATATAAGGAAACTCATTTCAGATGGAGCATTCGCTGAAACGATGTCTGAGAAGGAAAAAGAAGCCTGGGATTCCTTCAAGGATGTTGTTTTCAAATTCTTGGGGAACAGGCGGGATGAGAACTATAAGGATATTGTTGCCAGGATGCTCAATGCCTTCAAAGAACAAGGCTGTAACATGAGCCTGAAAGTCCATTTCTTGCACTCCCATGTGAACTACTTTCCCAAAAACTTGGGGGCGTACAGTGAAGAACAAGGTGAAAGGTTTCACCAGGACATCAAGGACGCAGAGAGAAGGTACCAAGGAAGATGGAACACCACTGTGATGGCTGATTTCTGCTGGTTGCTGCTGCAGGAAACCCCAGATGAAAAATACGCCAAGCAGCGCACCAAGAGAAGCATTCGGGGGAAGAAGAAACGGGCCCACCAGGAGATTGATTGACCCAAGAATGACTTTAAAATCTAAACTGTGTTGACAAATATCGTGTTTTTACTAAACTTTGAAATAAAAATTTGCTAGTTATTACCACAGTGTCGGATCTCATTTATTAGAATTTTATTTTCACACCATCGGGTGTTTGTCTTCATGTATTGCAATGGTGCGGTTTGCGTTTTCTATTCTTACATACATACCTGTACAACATTTTTTGCACATTTCTTTGCTTTGCTTTGTGTCTAACCTCGCTCTTATATGCTCAATGTTTGTGCACATGTTTGTGGCTGTTTTAAGTGCAGACAATTTTGCTACCATCACAGTGTGTTTTGTTGACATTACTCTATTCTTATGTGCTGCCTTGTTACGATTTTCTTTATTCTTATTTGAATAACTACTAAACAATTAGTATAAAGAATTCATCCAAGAAACCTTTATCTCGATCGCACTCAATCTGAAACGTTCACCTCAAACTGCTAACCCAATGTAGCAAAAAATCTGTACGTGATGGAGCAAATTGGTTACCAGATTTGGATTCAGCGCACCAAAAAACGTAAAAATCAATCGAAACATTAGAGGCAGTTTAAAAATTTTTTTTTTAGTGTACCTGTGTAATTTCGCCAGTAGCTATATTAATCCCATATATTGTTACTGTTGACAGTAGCCATTGCACCGTTGCTATTGACCCCCACCGATAACTTACCAATAACCTCTAATCTGTAGCATACCCAGTTAAGAGGGTTCTAGCACTACCCTACAACTGATTTAAATAGTTACAATCTTAGACACTTGAGGTTATTCTAGACCTAAATACCATATTAACTAGATCATACGAATACCCTTTATACACACTTTTTTCTCAACCTACTTTTTTCTCAACCTACAAGTAAGATATTTACTAACAAAAAGGATAAAGATGGAACTCCTAAATCTGCTTCTTATCACCATGATAAGTATCATCCTGCACACAAAAACATCACAAGCATACCTATACACGTATCCCATCTATTCACCAAGCCACATATACCTATACCAACTACCACAATACACACAATGGTTCCCATATCAATCCAAACATAATATACACCAATATAAATCAAAGGTAACGAAACCACACTCAAGACTAATTACAATCAAACCAACCCTTAATGATACTCACACCAAGTCTAGCATACTAATCCCCCAAACATGCATACTAATAAATACTAGGTCTATTAAAAACAAGTTGCCCATTATACAGGACCTTATTACTGAGGAAAAACCTGATTTATTATGCATCACAGAAACATGGCTCTCAGAGGCTGACACAGTCCCCCTTAATACGCTAAATGTACCTGGATATAATATATTTAATTGCCCTCGTAACAAAGGAAAAGGTGGTGGGGTGCTAATAATAGCAAGAAAAAGTCTAAACCTATCCTGCACTACCCAGAAGTCTCTTGAAGGTATAGACATCCTTAAGGTAGAAAATAAAACCTTTGCTATTTCCCTCATTTACAGACCACCTTCTGGAAAACATGAAGCATTAGCATCAGCCCTCGAAACAACATGCGAAACCTCATTAAAAAAATATCACATGATATTAGGCGATATAAACCTTGCTTCACTCAATACATCACAAACTAATACATTTAATGAGGCCATGGATCAGATGGGTTACCGTCAAATAATCCAAACACCTATACATGACAAGGGAAATATCTTAGATGTAGTATTTCTTAGAACATAAGAACATAAGATATGCCATACTGGGTCAGACCAAGGTCCATCAAGCCCAGTATTCTGTTTCCAACAGTGGCCAATCTAGGTCATACGTACCTAGCAGTTTCCCCAAGGGACACAGGTTCCACAATGCTTGTATTGGTTCAAGCATTGATATCCTGGGTCCCTTCTTAATAATGGTTTATGGACCTTTCCTCCAGGAACTTGTCCAAACCTTTTTTAAACCCAGCTACACTAACAGCCTTTACTACATCCTCCGGTAACAAATTCCAGAGTTTGATTACACGTTGAGTGAAAAAATATTTTCTTTTATTAGTCTTAAATAGTTTACCCTGTAGCTTCATTGCATGTCCCCTAGTCTTTCTATATTCTGATAAGGTAAACAATCGATCTACGTTTACCCGTTCCACTCCGTTCATTAATTTATAGACTTCTATCATATCTCCCCTCAGCCGTCTCTTTTCCAGGTTAAAGAGCCCCAACCTTTTTAGCCTTTCTTCATAGGAGTAGCCTTCCATCCCCTTTACCATTTTGGTGGCTCTTCTCTGAACCTTTTCTAAAATTGCTATATCCTTTTTAAGATATGGCGACCAGAATTGCACACAATATTCAAGGTGCGGTCTCACCATGGAACGATACAGAGGCATTATAATATCTTTTGTTTTATTTTCCATTCCTTTCCTTATCATACCTAGCATTCTATTTGCTCTCTTGGCCGCCGCTGCACACTGGGCCGAGGGTTTTAACATGGTATCCACAAGGACGCCTAAATCTTTTTCTTGGGTGGTGGTTCCTAATGTGGAACCTTGCATCGTGTAACCATAGTTTGGGTTGTTCTTCCCTAGGTGCATAACCTTGCACTTCCCAAAGAATATTCAAACAACACAGTAACAAATACACCACCTAAAATAACACAGGTCCCATGGTCAGACCACCACCTTATACAATTCACATTTGAAATGCCATCACAATCACTTAATATAGAACCTAATAATAATACACATAAAAGCATGTTTAAAAAACTAGATAAAGACACACTAATAAATTCGATCTTTTCACATGTAAATACAGAATCCTCAAATCTGGACGAATTAATAAAACAATGGAACAACGGAATTGAAACTGTTTCTAAACAAACATCTAAAATCACCTCACATACAAATAACAAATCAAAGAAAAGATCAGAACCGTGGTACACAGCAGGATTAGCTAAATTAAGGAAGGATCTCAGAAAAATGGAAGAAAAATGGAGAGCTAAGAAATCTACTGAGACCAAAAAACAATACTTATCTCTACTTAAATCCTATAAAGAAACAATAAATACAGCAAAAAAGAACTATCACACCAAAAAACTAACTAATGCTTTAAATAAGCCAAGGGAATTATTTGAGCTTGTAAAATCACTCACTAAACCCCCAAAAGATGATAATTCAAATTATCCTATAAATGCTCAAGAACTGGCTGATCACTACTCTAAAAAATTAAACGCTAGCGAAGAAAAAATCTCCCATAGAATTGAAACTAATGCATTTCAAAGGATAACACAAAATACCAACCCCACTATATGGTGGGAAAACTTTCACTCAATAGATAACAGACAACTTCTAAACATCATCTCAAACCTGAACACCACCACATCCCCTCTTGACCCTTGTCCAGTAGACTGGATCAAGAATGCTAAAACAGAATTATCGCCTATAATACTAAACATTGTAAACCAATCTCTAATACAAGGAAACATGCCAACAGAACTAAAACAATCTTTAATACGACCTATACTAAAAAACAAATCACTAAATAATGCAGATCCATCCTCTTTCAGACCCATAGCCAGTATACCCTTTCTAGCCAAAATTATTGAAAAATCTGTACAATACCAATTGCAAGACCACATAGATGACACAAATGCACTTGATGCTCAACAATATGGTTTTCGTCAATCGCATGGAGTAGAAACACTGCTTCTAGTATTATTCGACAGACTTTATAAAGGCATTGAAAACTGCAAAAAAATGTTTGTCCTAATTTTCATCGACATATCTGCAGCCTTTGATTCAGTGAATCATAAGATCCTCATTGAAAGACTAGAAACAATAGGTATAAATGGAACCCCCCTAAAATGGTTCTCGTCTTATATATCCAACAGGATACAACAAGTATATTTTGATAGAAACCTATCCAATACCTTCCCACAGACACAAGGTATCCCACAGGGCTCAGCACTATCCGCTATATTATTCAACTTATATCTAAAACCAATTTGCGGAATATTCCAGAAACACAAAATTGACTATCATCTCTATGCGGATGATATAATGCTTTATACACAATTGGATATATGTAACCCTGATTACAGCCACATAGAAAATTGCCTTAATGAAGCACAACAATGGCTCCAACAAAACAATATGCTTATCAATCACAAAAAAACTGAAGTTATGTTTATCTCTAAAAATCCGGAGTTTAAACACCCCCCTACAATCATATTAAATAATACTACTTATAACACAAAACAAGAACTAAAGTATCTAGGTGTCACACTAGATAGCACACTTAACATGGAAACCCACCTAAGACTTTTAAATAGAACCATTTTCTACAAACTAAGAACTCTACAGCCATTACGTAACATCATTGAACTATCAGACTTTAGATCAATAATACAAGCAATCGTAATGCCACATCTAGACTACTGTAATGGCATACTTCAAGGCCTGCCCAAAAAAACAACAAACATACTTCAGATGGCACAAAATGTAACAGCCCGAATCCTAATGAACGAACCCTTCTCTGATCACATCACACCTATCCTAAGAGAACTTCACTGGTTACCTATACATGCACGTATACGATACAAAATAATAATTACTACATTCAAACTAATAAACAATTCTGCCCCATCTCACCTGGCTACACTCATAATGCCGCAAACTACAAACAGGAAAAGACGTACTCACAACCTAAATATACTACACACCCCCCTCTCCATTTGCAAAACAAAGGCATTCACTAGTAATAGAGCATTCACATACACTGCTCCAACACAATGGAACAAACTCCCCGACAACTTAAGAGCTAACAAAGATCTCACATCATTCCGTAAAAGCCTTAAAACACATCTATTTCAAGAATACTTCAATCAGTCAGAAATAACATAGAGTAATTCCGTGATGAAAACAATTTAAAGGGAAATATTCTACCACTTCTACCAGTTAGTTCCCCCAATTCCACGAAGAATCAAAATGAACCTACTTATTATATCTACACAAAGAATGTATATAGTTAACCAAATCCATGTATGTTAACATGTTTCCCTCCTCTATCTTGTATTTAGTTTTAGTTTTTCTATCCCTATTTTTTGAGTTATCCTAAACAATTTTTCACTTTTAATGTTCAAATGTTATGATCCTACTGTTTTATGTAACTGCTAATCTTTGCAGAGTTAATTGTTAGCTGTAAACCGCTGCTGATCACTGGAAGGAGCGGTATAAAAATGTGCTCAAATAAATAAATAAAATAAATAAACTATCCATGAAAACCCAGTGCTTCTTAATGTGGCCTAGAGTTTCTCATGGTTTACACAGTCAAAAACTTTGCTATAGTCGATAAAGCACAAATAGATATCCTTTTGGTATTCTTTAGTCTTTTCAAGGATCCATCTCACATCCGCAATGATGTCTCTCGTTCCTTGCCCTTTCCTGAACCCTGCTTGCAGGTAGTTCTTGTTCCAGGTATGGTTGTAGTCTCTTTTGAAGAATCTTCAGAAGAATCTTGCTGGCATGTGGGATCAGAGTGATTGTGCGATAATTTCCACAGTCAGTTGGATTACCTTTCTTTAGTATTGGTATAAACACAGATCTTTTCCAGTCAGTTGGCCATGATGTTGTCTTCCATATTTTTTGGCAGAGCCTTGTAAGTACGGTAACAGCTGCATCAGATTGCTGTAATACTTCTATGGGAGTGCTATCAATGCCTGGTGCTTTGTTCTTTGATAAGGCTTTCAATGCTGCTTCAACAACTTATTTCATCACCAATGGTTCCAGATCATAAGGTACAGGTTGAAACGGCTGTTGGTCCACTTGGTCTTTATCATATAAAAACTCTATATATTCCTTCCACATTTTCTTGATCTTCTCAGCATCATTCAACATAGAACCTTGGGCATCTTGTAATATTCCAATTTGAGGCTGGAACATTTTCTTTAACTCTCGTAGCTTTAGGAAAGCTGATCTTGTTCTTCCTCTAATAGTTTCTGCTTCTATTTCCTTGTATGTGTCATTGTAGTACTTTTCCTTGTCCTGTCTTGGAGAAACAGAATGGTTTAAAATAAGCAAAGGTGTAAGACAAGGCTGCATACTTTCCCCCTACCTGTTTAATTTATATGCAGAACAAATCATCAGAGAAGCAGGATTGTATGAAGACAACAGAGGTGTGAAGATTGGTGGAAGACTCATCAACAACCTTCGCTATGCTGATGATACCACATTACTGGCTGAAAGTGAAGATGATCTGAAACATTTGCTTCTCACAATCAAAGAACATAGTCTCAAAATGGGCCTGCACCTTAATGTAAAGAAGACAAAGATCATGACAACTGGCATAATCAACAAGTTCATCGTTGAAGGAGAAGAAATTGAAATCGTGAACAACTTTAACCTACTTGGATGAACTATCAATAAAGAAGCAACAAGCAGTCAAGAAATAAGACGACGCATTGCTCTTGGCAGAATGGCTATGAAAGACCTAGATAAGATTCTCAAGAGCAGAGATGTCTCTCTCCATACAAAGATTCTACTTGTTAAAGCCATGGTATTTTCAATAACATCATATGGATGTGAAAGCTGGACAGTGAAAAAGATAGACAGGAAGAAAATTGATGCCTTTGAATTATGGTGCTGGTGGCGAATACTGTGTATACCATGGACTGCCCGAAGAACAAACCAGTCGGAACTAGAGGAGATCAAACCTAAGCTTTCTTTAAAAGCTCAGATGACAAGACCTCGACTTTCATATTTTGGACACATCATGCGAAGACAGAGATCATTAGAGAAAGACATCATGCTTGGCAAGATAGAAGGTCAACGCAAAAGAGGAAGGCCAACAATGAGATGGATCGATACAATAAGAGCAGCTACGGGTACCAGTCTGTCAACAATGAGCCACCTGACTGAAGACAAAACACAATTTAGGATATTTATCCAGAGGATCGCCATGAGTCGACTCCGACTCAACGGCATTTAACAACAACAACAGTGAGAGATCATCTCACATTCAGGGATCACTGGATGGTATGATTCAGTATTAGAACTAGGGCTGATAAAGTCCATTCAAAAGCGAGGATCTTAGACTTTAGGACAACTAACTTTGCCAAGATGGTACAATACCTCAAGGAGTTGTTAGCGGAATGGGAATAGCAGGGGGATGTAAAAAAGCAATGGGCAAAACTGAAAGTGGATATCTAAAGGCAAATAACCTTTTTGTTAGAAAGATGAATAAAAGGAAAAGAAGGTCACTGTGGTTCTCAAAAGAAGTAGCTAAAAAGGTGAAGAAAAAGAGGGTGAACTTCACAAAATAGAAGAGATCACAGAAAGAGGAAGACAAGCATCAATATTTGGAAAGACAGAGAAGCTAGGAAAGTAGTCAGGAAAGCAAAGATACCAAAAGAAAAAGAAATAGCCAATGCAATAAAATGGGGGGACAATACATTTTTCAAATATGTCAGTGAGAGGAGGAAGTGCAAAAGTGGTATTTTCAGACTCAAGGGTGAAGGGAAGGAATATGTAGGAGCTGATGAGGATAAAGTGAAATTGCTTAACAAATATTTTTGTTCTGTGTTCACAGTTGAAGGACCAGGAGCAGGACCTCAGAAAACACCCATAAATAGGAACAGAAGTGAAGAAGATGTTGAACAATTTTCAGAAGACTGTGTTCGTGAGGAACTAGCTACACTAAAACTAGACAGTGATGGGGCCAGATGGGATACATCCGAGAGTACTGAAGGAACTTGGTACCTTCACAATTCCTCTTGTTTCTTCTTTTGATATCTAGGGGTCCTGCTTGATTCTAATCTTACTTTTCAGGATCACATTTCACATCTTGCAAAGACATCTTACTTCTACTTACGCTAGATACGTTCTATTCGTCCTTTCCTTTCCCCCTTTGCCTTGACCACCGTTACTCTAGCCACGGTTATTTCTTGGCTTGATTATTGCAATTCCGTTTTCACAGGTATCATTCACACTCAGTTATATCGCTTACAACTAATACAAAACACTGCAGCTAGGATTATCACTTGCTTTTCTCATAGGGACCATGTTACACCACACTTGTTACACTTACATTGGCGTCCTATGGAATTTCGTGTTCAATTTAAGATTCTTATTCTGGTGTACCGAGCTATCTATACACACACTCCACAGTATCTCACTGACCTACTTCAGTTTCACGTTCCCACACGTAGTCTTCGCTCTATACACATCAACCACCTTCATCTTCCCTCACCTTCACATGCATATCTCCAATCCACCTGTCACTCTGCCTTTTTCTTTCACGGTCCTGCCCTTTGGAACTCCCTTCCCACATCACTCCGACTAGAAATCAACTATGCTACTTTCAAGTCTCAGCTGAAAACCAATCTGTTTATCACTGCATTCAACATCCCAGTCTCTCAAACCTGACCTGGTTTATTCATGTTTGTCTATAATTTCTTCTTTATGTCTTGTGTCTATGATCTCTGCAATTTACCATTTTCTGTCAATTTTTGTAGTTCCATCCTTTCTTTCTTGTGGCCTTTGTGCCACCTTTTGATTGTTAATGTGACTGTAAACTGCCCTGATGTTTATCAAATGCAAATAAACTGAAACTAAACTGAAGTTCTAGCAGCTCCATTGTCTGGCCTTTTCAATGCTTCTTTAGAGTTGGTAGTGGTCCCAGAGGACTGGAAGGCTCATGTAGTCCCTTTACACAAAAGTGGCGAACTACAGGCCAGTTAGTTTGACCTCTATGAAGAATAAATTAATAAAATTTTGCTAAAACAGAGGATAGAGAGGTTTCTGGAGTCCAGTGGATTGCAGGATCTCAGACGGCATGGGTTTACTAGAGGCAGGTCTTGTCAGATAAATCTGATTGATTTCTTTGACTGGGCAACCAAAGAGTTGGACCGTGAGAGAGCCCTAAATGTGATGTACTTAGATTTCAGTAAAGCCATTCCACACAGGTGACTTATAAATAAATTGAGCACCCTTAGAGATGGACCCTAAAGTGACTGGGTTAGAAATTGGTTGAGTGGGAGGCGACAAAGGGTACAGGTAAATGGAGCTTACTCTGAGGATAAGGATGTTACCAGTGGTGTGCCCCAGGGATCTGTCCTTGGTCCGATTCATTTTAACATTTTTGTTAGTGATATTGTGGAAGGGCTGTCGGGTAAGGTTTGCCTCTTTGCAGATGATGCCAAAATCTACAATAGAGTAGACATCCAAGAAGGAGTAGATAACATGAGGGGGGATCTAGCTAAGCTTGAAGAATGATCAAGAATTTGGCAGCTGAGATTTAATGCTAAAAAATGCAGGGTCATACATTTGGACTGCAAAATTCCAAGGGAGCAATACAGTATAGGGGATGAAGCACTTCTGTCCATGATAAACGAGCGGGACCTGGGTGTGATTGTTTCTGATGAAGTGGCTAAACAGGCAGATAAGGCAACAGTGAAAGCCAGAAGGATACTTGGGTGCATAGAGAAATGGCCAGCAGAAAAAAAGGAGGTGATAGTGCCTCTGTATAAGTCTTTGGTGAGACCTCATTTGGAGTATTGTGTGCAATTCTGGAGACTGCACCTTCAAAAGGATATAAACAGGATGGAGTTGGTGCAGAAGATGGCTACCAAAATAGTCAGTGGTCTTCATTATAAACCATAATGGGACAGACTAAAGATGTCAATATGTATACTTTAGAGCAGGCATGTCCAACTTCGAACAGATCGTGATCTACTTTTTCCAGCTAAAAGTGCCGGTGATCTACCACCATGAAAATTAAGTTTCAAATTAGTTTCAAATTAAATTTTAACCCAATAAAGTTGGAGTATCCCCCCCCCCCCCAATTTTTAATGAACCTTCTGTCATTTACTTGGATGTGATTAGCTGTTAAGCAAATTAAGCAATAACAAAACAGAGAGACGAAGATCCAGAAAGAACTGCAAGGGGAAATGGAAAGTACATTTTTTCTTAAAGTTTTATTGAGTAATAACTTTCTTTAACTGTCTTAATAACTTTCTTTAACTTTTATTGAGTAATTTGTGTTAAATTTAGGTCGAGTATTGATTCAGGCTGATCTTGCGCAATCTTTAATATTTCGCTCTTGCTCTTTAGTGAGACGTCTGAGCCTGCATTTCATCCACCAGCTTTTTGAAGTTGGGTGAATATTGCGTGAGGGCCAGTCTCAGGGAGTCCTGGAAAGATGTTCATCTATCATGTTGGAACGTTGTGTACTCTTTGCCATTTTCAGATGGGAAAACGTAGATTCACACAAATAAGTTGAACCGAAACAAGAGTGTACAGCTTCACTGCATCTTCTCAAGTTGGGAAATTTGTCTCTAGGCACTAGCTTCCAAAACGATTCTTGCTCAGCACGGGTCTTGAGAAAAATGTCATTTTTAAGGGTTAATATTTCATTTTCAAGAGATGGCTTGTTCAATGAGTTATTTTTACTGATAGCAGCTGCAGTTTCTTTAATGTCCACATCTACTTTGAATGGGTATGACAGGTACCCCACAACTGTTCCAATTTTTTGGAAGTCACAGAATCTATTTTCGAATTCCTGGATAACAGAACAGATTTCTGTCACATACTTCTCGTTCTGAAAAACACAATTTGGATATTGTCCCAGATGGTCCTGTGTATTAGGAAAATGATCAAAAGTGTTGCTTGCAAGGTCAGTCATCATTAGCTCAAATTTGCTCTTGTAGGATGAAACTGTACTCATCTCGCCAATGCATTTATTTTTACCTTCTAGTTCAAGGTTCATATCACTTAGTTTGCCTGTAAAGTCAGCGAGAAATGCCAGATCACATAACCACTCCTCATCTTCCAACTCTGCTTGGTCATCACCCCTCTCCTTCAAAGAACTTCTTATTTCATTCAGCAAATCACGAAATCTTTGCAGAAATTTGTGCCTACTTAGCCACCTTACATCTGTGTGTAAAATGATTTCCGCTGCCCCTTCATCAAGAGTAAGATTGAAAAGCCATCTTTGAAGTGATTTTCCACGAACTGAATTTACAATTTTGAAAGTGATGTCCATGACAGTCTTTGTATTGAGTCTCTTGCTTGCCAAAACTTGCTGGTGAATGATGCAGTGGTAAGAAAGGAAATCTGGGAAGTCATCATGCTGTCTACAGAGGGCTATGAAACCGCTAACCTCACCTGTCATTGCTCTTGCTCCATCAGTAGTGATGGAAACAAGTCTATGCAATGGAAGATTACACTTTGTCACAAAAGAATGGAAAGAACCGAATATTTCCTGACCGGTAGTTCTCCCTTTTAAAGAAATCATTCCAAGTAGTTCTTCTTTAACACTGAAGTCTTCAAAAAGCATCCGGATAAAGACTAGTAACTGGGCTATTTCTCTTATGTCTGTAGATTCATCCAGTTGGAGTGTGAAAGCAACACAATTTGAAACATCCTCCAACAATTGTTCAGTTGTGTCTCCACACATCTTTTCTATTCGCTGCACGATGGTGTTTCTTGACAATTGTACATCTTAAATAGCAGCTATGATCTCTTTCTTATTTTTAAATCCTTCAAAAAGATTGTCAGCTGCTACAAGAAAACAATCTTTTACAAATTCCCCTTCAGTGAAAGGTTTGCATTTCTTTGCGATCAGGTTGCTGACCTTGAAGGATGCTATGGTTGCATTGATTGAATGTGACCTTGGCTTCGCCATCAACTGTTGCTGAGTAGCCAATTTCGATTTAAGTTCTTTGAGCTTCAGTTTACGAATTTCACTTTTGGATGAAAAATCAACATGAAACTTATTGCCATGCAGAGCCTTATAATGACGTTCCAGATTACCCTTTTTGGGCAAGGATACTGGGGCGTTACAAATTAGACAACACCACTTGTCTTTCACCATGATTAAGAAGTAGTCCATTTCCCATTCATCATGAAAGTGGTAGGTTTTGCTCTTCTTTGGAACACTCATCCTCGTTATACTGGGGTGGCTGGATGTAAGAAGGCCAAATCTGTTAAGTTAGTATAAACACTGGCTGAATCTGGTCCAAAACTGTCACTGTCCCAAAGTATTAAAGATCAACAGGAACTATAGACCTCTGGATGATGTGCAATACAAGGACTGGAGATGCCAAAAACACACATGCAGTTCTAAAAGTAAAAATAAGAATTCATAATACTGGCACCAATAATCAAATACCACCAAACAATTATCAAAAAAACTCAAACTCCTGTCCAGCAAACCAGATAAAATCAAATACCACCAAACAAGTTCAAATACCACCACACGCAATTTAATAAATTCTGCACACAGTGTAGAATCAACGCAAAGGCATGGCAAAATAAAATTGCAGTGTAGAATCAACGCAAAGGCTAGGCAAAATAAAATTGCAGAGGCAAGCAAAAGTCACAGTGGTTTGAACGAATTCAAAGGCAAGGCATAGGCAAGTTAGAACAAAATTGGAAAAGCCCGCCAAAATCACCAAATTTTTGACACTTTGTTGTGTCTGCCCGAAAATGTTTAATGAAAGCGAACTATAAAGTGACCAACGACCAACACAAGACACAACTAATACAGTAAGTGTATTCAGGTACAGCCCGGGCGAATGGATATCGTCCAGTATATAACACACTTCTAAGGGGTGTTGGGGCGGGGGCAGGAATGGGTGATTCTGAGAGGCAGGAGACCAGGTATGACGCCGGGCCTGTGGCGTCTTGTTGCGGGGCACGGGCAGCGGCTCCCTGGGATACCCACAAACTATTGGCACGAAAACAACAAGTGCCCCCAATACATCCGCAGGCAAGATTCCCGCAGGCAGGGAAAAAAGACAGGCAAAGGATCAGCAGCAGTGGCAAGCCCTCAGTAGATGACCTGCCGGCACAAGCTCTCTCCTAGCGACAGGGCGAGCTTCTGGAGAGATGGAACCAAGTGGGGCTGGCGATCTACCTCTGACCCCTCCGTGATGTACAGGTAGATCACGATCTACCTGTTGGACATGTCTGCTTTAGAGGAAAGGCAGGACAGAGGAGATATGATAGAAATGTTTAAATACCTCAGTGGCATAAATGCACAGGAGAAGAGTCTCTTTCAATTGAAGGTAAGCTCTGCAACGAGGGGATATAGGATGAGGGTGAAAGGGGATAGACTTAGGATTAATATGCAGAAATATTTCTTTACAGAAAGAGTGGTAGATGCATGGAATAGTCTTCCAGTGGAGGTAGTAGAGATGAGGACAGTATCTGAATACAAGAAAGCATGGGACAAACACAAAGATCTCTAACAGAAAAAAGGGACTATAGTAGTTGATATTTAATTTAATTTAATTTAATTAACAGATTATTTATATACCGCTCCTTCCATTGATCAGGTGCGGTTTCCATATAACAACAATAAACAGAGTGAACTGTTTTTACACATAACAATTTGCAGCTTGGTTATTACAGTTAACAGATAACAATTAATAATTAGTGAACTATGTACAATTGAACATAATTAAACTATATACATAAACTATATACATAGTTCTGTTTTTTATTTTTTTCTTAATCACTTTGTTTTAGGTTTGAAAGGGCAGACTAGATAGGCCATATGGTCTTTTTCTGCCATTATGTTTCTATGTTACTGTATCATGTTCTTGGTCTGTCCGTCAGGATGGTGTTAGACATGCTGAGACTCATGGGAGAAATTAGTGGGGGGGAGAGCTCAATCCTCCCCTCCGCCAGTTGTCCGTCTGTTTCCCTTTCTTACCATCCCAGGTGTCCAGTATCTCTTCTATTCCCTCCTTCCCAAAGTTCAGCATCAGTTTTTCTATTCCATACAGCCCCCTCACTGGATCAAGCAACTTCCCCCTTATCCCCTGCTCACCATCAACATATACTATCCCCATAGCCACAAGCAGCCCCATTTCCTGTCATCCCTCCACCAGCACCAGAACTCTCCCTTTCGGTCTCTCCATCAGCCACTATCAACATCAACATCCCCCTCCTTGTCCCCCACATCACACCCTTCCTAACTTCCCTCAAACAGCACCAGCATCCTCCTCCTTATCGTCGTCTACCGCTGACTTAGAGAAATTCTCTCCCAACCAAATGTCAGTATGCACCACCCCCCACTTACCCAATGTAAAGGGTCAGGTGTTTCTTTATTAAGAAGGTCTTATGTACCTGAATACTTATATATGTCACAGGTGGCAGTGTTACCTCAGACCTTTTCAATAATAGAAAACCTCGGTTTTCAGGTTCCAGAAAATTGGTTTATTTGGTTATATTTAAATAAGAGTTCTGAATTTTTCCTTTTAATGAAGACATTCAGAAAGGCTTTGGAAACTTTGGCAGGTAAACACCTTCTCCTCTAGTGTTTTAACAGAAATATCTAGATGTACTGTACAGTAGGAGAGTGTGTTTCATGTCACCTTTTTCACCTCCAAATATGAGAGATCTAAAATGTATTCAATTATTCAGAGTTTTCTCTCTTTTTCTTCCCTAAAATATCCAAAAATAAACCCTCACACATCAGCATAGCCAGCACACTCCACTCACTTTTCCCAGTGATCTCCAACTGACTCTCCACTCAAAACATATTCCCACAAAAATAGTCCCAGGCATCCTTCAAAAGCCAACGTTAGCAATTAAATCATGAAAATTCCCCCTATTACAACTCTAATTGCTATATTTAGTATTTTTAGTACTGTTCATTGACAAGAGATAGTAATCTGCGTCACTAATTTCTGCCTTCCCGCTGCGCAGCCTTATCACTCTCTACCTCGTACCTTTACATCCGGGTATTTAAATAATGAAACTTTTGATCTACAATTAATTAGAGCTCCTCTGAGCTTCCCAACATAAATTCTGCAACTTTTACTTAAAACTGGAGCTCTGGAGCCCACCCAGAGCCTAGCAAAGTCAGCCACCGACTCTGCAATTAAACCTGTGGTTCCACAGCAAAACAGCCCCCAAGTTCATTTAAAAATGACTTTTTAGGCTCCCGCAGCCTCAGCCTGCCCTTATTCTGTCAATCAGGATCCCTCCACTGCTGTCCCGATCGCTCTCACCCTGCAGCCGCGGCACCTGAACCCTGCACCCAGAAGAGTCTGCTGGCCCCTTTAAGACTGGCTCCCTCTCCAGAATTAACTAGACCTAGCCATGCCTAGCATTGCCTGCATTCTCCTGCTCTGGAGCCCCCAATGCTGCTCTCCTATCCTGCCACCATCTACTGTAAGTCCTGATGCTGTCAGCCAGTCCCATGAGCAACAGCAGATCCAATGCTGACATTGCTCCAGCCGCGATCCGTGGTCCAACCTCATGGAAGAGGATCACACTCATGGAAGAGGACCACACTCATGGAAGACCCGGCGCCGCTTCAGCCACTCCCTCAACCAAAATGAGGACCACGATCCCCCAGCAGCCCCAGGAGAAGCCATGAGCTATGTGGCCCTTCTCCCGTGGGAGCCATGAGGATCGCGGCATTCCTGTTGCCGCCAGTCACGCCTCCACTCTTCCCCCTGCCTCTTCTGCTAAGATCGGGAGCTGCCACAGTGCTCCTGCTGCCCCGATCCTGCAATTGCCACCACCAGTCACATGTGGAGCAAGGCCCGGTTGACAGGCGCAGGAATACGGCTCACCCAAGACCTTTGCTCCCGGCTCAGCACTCTCCATATTTAAAAAAACAAACAAAACAAAACAGAATCTATTCTCAACAGGCCCCGAAGCTGCAAACACCCAGGACTATTATTTTTTTTAAAACATAGCCACTATCGGCAGCAGTCAGTCCCTGATCCCAATGCGGACCACTGGTATTTTTTAATTTTAAAATGTATTATCTGGGTACACCAAGTCACAACGGCTGCAGGCTATCTGAAACAGTGCTGGTCAACATTTATTTATTTAACAGTATTTAGCTCCCACCTTTCCAATAGCAGTTCCGCATGAGGTACAAGAGGTATTTCCCATTCCCCTGAGGGCTTACAGTCTGAGTCTGCACCTGAGGCCATGGATTAAGTGACATCCCTAAGGGCTGAGGACTGCTGGCTGGGATTTGAACCCTAGTTTCTTTAGTCACCATCTCATCTTTTATTAATAAAATTCCTTACATAATTAATTCACAGTTTATCCTTTTCCAAATATACCAATATGGGTTTCCACAAAAATTCCTTCTCATCTTTTCTGCTGCAGCTATTTCAAATGTATGCATCTTAAGATAGTATGCAACAAAAATGGGAATTTAAAACGGAAGTATTTTTCCAATTACTCACAATCAATTGAATTTCCATAGATAAAAGAATGTCAAAAAATCCTCGCCTTAGCAGGGAATAGTGAAGCCTCTAAATCTAAAGATTTTAAAAAAAATAATCATTTGGCGAAATGTTCTCCTCGAGGGGCAACAGCCAAGTTACTATGGCCCAAATTGCTTCCCAGCATGGTTGAATTTGTGGCTAGAAACAAGGTATATGGACCAAAATGCCCTCTTTAGTTCCACAATGCCAACACAGTCTGGTATTGCGTTATCCCCATACCACTATAGCTTCGTAGGTATCCAAGAAGCCCTAGGAGCCACAAAATACAGGGACTGAAGCAAACTAGCAGATAGCACAGACCTGTTACCCATCATCCAACCTTTGGTCCACCCAGCAGACTGTAATTCCAGACCTGTATCCAGTTCCCAAAGTCTAGCAAGCCCACAGGCTCACTATACCCTGAAGTATCAAAATGTTATAACTCAAGGGATGCATGGAGGGTAATTCTGTAAGCCCTCCACACAGGGAAAGCACAGTTACTTACCTGTAACAGGTGATCTCTGGGAACAGAAGGAATAAGTCTTCACATATGGGTATCGTTCCGGTACCAACGGAGCCTGCGCGGGAACGCTCCCCAGCGTCCAAAAGGAAAGCTTTGGGAGCATCCCACAGCGCCTGCGCACTGCCTTCCCGACTTTCATAAACGCCTCTCTCCTGTTCGAGTTTTAATGCTGAGACAAATAGTGAGTGATGAGTGGAAAGGATAGAAATATAGTAAGATTAATCTCCTATGGGAGGTTGGTGGGTTGTGAAGACTTATTCCCTGCGTTCCCAGAGATCACCTGTTACAGGTAAGTAAACTCTGCTATCTCCAGGAACAAGCAGGAATGAGTCTTCACATATGGGGACTCCCCAGCTAGAGATCACCCAGGTGTGAGTCCCTGGGAAGGGCTCTACCTCCACTCATGAATCTCAGGCATCCAGCCAGGGATGGAGGGTAGGAGTTGGTTAGGTATGGAACAGGTGTTTGAGAAACAGCCTGACCAAACAAGGCATCCCGGCGGGAGTCCTTGTCCAAGCAGTAATGGGCTGTGAAGTATGAACCGAGGCCCAGGTGGCCGCTCGACAGATCTGGTCGATGGACACAGAATTTAGATGAGCCATAGAGGCTGCCATGGCCCTCACAGTGTGATCTGTGACATGGCCTTCCAGAGAAAGGTTCTTACTCTGGTAGGCGAAAGAAATACACTGAGCAATCCAATTGGACAGAGTTCTCTTAGAGACTGGAAGTCCTAAATGAGAGGGATCAAAAGCAACAAAGAGTTGAGAGGACTTTCTATGTTGCTGTGTCCTTTGTAAGTAAAAAGCAGGAGCTCTTTTACAACTCTAGGGTTATGAGAGAAGAAGCCCTGGAAGACGGCGATGCAAACCGAAGCCGCATCCGAGGGAAACAGGGTACTGAGCTTAGCTGCTCAATTCTGTAGACCGGTTTTAGGACATCATGGAGCAGGAATCACAATCCTAAACATTTCAGACACCATTCATGGGTGTCAGTGACAGACAGAAATAGTGCCACTGCACTTCAGCATTTTTTAAACCCAGAAGAAGCGGGCTTTTCCATGAGGAATAAATGTCCTAGGCCTAAGGCCAAGAAGAAAAGCACTGAAGTGAGAGAGAAAACGGAAGTTTTTTGTTTTTTTTTAGATATAAAGAACGAAGACTGGCGGTACTGATACTCGGCGTTGAGAAGGCAGACCGCGCGACAACAAGAAATAAAATAAAATAAAGAAATTCTTCAGCTGGTGACAGGAACACGACCTACGCTGGCTCCGCGGGGGGCTCGCGGAGAAAAGAAGATCTGGAGAGAGGCGGTTAGGAAAGGCGGTGGGGGAAGGCAGCGCGCGCAGGCGCTGTGGGATGCTCCAAAAGCTTTCCTTTGGTAGATGCTGGGGAGCGTTCCCGTGCAGGCTCCGGTCAGGTACCGAGACGATACCCATATGTGAAGACTCATTCCTGCTTGTTCCTGAGAGATTGCATGTCACCACAAGGCGTACCAACCCTACGCACTGAAGTAGCGACAAACCGATGCACCATACCTAGGTGCAGCAATTATACCTGTCCTAGAGCAGGTGTAATTGGCTATGCCTAGATTGATGCATTGATCCGTTATGTCATAGTATTCTGTAAGGTATCTGTGTCCTTCGAAGCCATGCCTATGACCCACCCTCATTCACACTCATACCGAAGAAAGGCACGATGGGCAGCTTTCCACCTGCGCTAACAAAATTGCAACCAGCCAGGCGTGCACATGAACACATGTATGTCCTGTAAGAGGCTCACATCTTTCCATGGGGCCCTCATAAAATGTCCCCTTATGTGTTCACAATGATGTGCATAGGTAAAGAAGGGCAATTACCCCCAGGCTGTACTTCTAACTCCCGAAATTTAATCCCACTCTTCTGCCAACTAGGATCAAACCGTACTGACTGAAAATGATACTTCTTAATAAACCATATTTCCTCTGCAAATGTCCAAAAAGAAAATAATCTCCCTCCTCCATCATGTCTTCATTTCCCAGATTCCTTTATCTTGCCATTCTGACCAATTCGCAACTTTCTTATCAGTCATATGCAAAAATAATTCCACAGTGAGCGACAAAAAATACCTTTCCAAGGAGTATTTTCGACCTGTTCAGAATTAGTTGAAAGAATACTCAAAATAGGTCTTATCAAGATTGCTAGAGTGAGGATCAACTATAAGCTTTTTCAAGACAGTCAGCCGTGAAGGGCGGACAACAAATTTCCATCCGCTCGGGGTTCTTCCTAAAACCACCAACGCAGGCAGATACCATGTAAATAACAGCCAGATGATGTTATAGAAATCCAGCAAGCCTTCATTCCTCCCTTGAACGTCGAGGCCATTTGAATCCTCTGCTTGCTCACAATATCTGAGGAGACGGCGTTCCCTAAAGGAATTAACTTAGGGACTTATTAGATGGTAAAAGAACGAGAAAAATGTATGGCCCAGGCATCATACTGGGAAATGTAATTTATTTGTGGAGGCTAGTACACCTTTTAATGTTTTGAATCCTCCCCACTCCCCCCAAGAAAAGGTAGAGGAGGGGCGCATCTTTGACAAGAATGCGCTAGGTAATGTCAGAAATTCTATTCATGTTGACCTGTTGATATACGCTCTAGATTCTACTACTAAAAATTTGCACCCCAACATATTTTCCTCCGTTCACGGTTCTACAACGTTATTATGAACTCCGAAACTTCAATCGTGTCCGCAATAGGATTTAAATGTATTTATTTATTTAGTTATTTATTTAACATTTCTGATATACCGAGATATTTGTCATCAGAGCGGTTTAAATCAAAACAAATTAGAACACTTGACCAGAGATTGGTCGTCGACATGAAACGGGGAGTTAACATGGAGGAGAACTTGGGGCAAATATTTCATTCAAGCTTGTAGCAAACTTAGGAAACTATGTACTATACTGGTTGTATTAAATGCGTAAGTATAGGTTTTCCGCCAGTACCTTTCACGCCAGAAAAAACCAGAAAACGCACCTGACTGGAAACAGCAAGGCTGATAATTAGCTTTTATTGATGAATTTATTTACATAAAACTATATCCACAGACATATAAAAACTCAGTGGGGTATAATGGCACATAAAGATAATAACAAATACCTCCACAAATATAGGACAAAGAAAAAACAAACAATCGAATCAACAGGTGTTACCCAGTCCAAAAATCCACTATATGCCTGACTAAAGAGAATAACCCTTGAATGACGTCTCCTAAAATCTAAACGATTCGTGGGAGTGAATGCCCATAGACATGCACGAGGTTTTCCACAAAGCTGGCACAGCGAGAGGAACTCCTCTCTCAATAGGTTGAACTCCTCAACCCCTCTCATGTCCTGCCTCCATAAACACGTCTGAGCCTGTGACAGCCAATTGTGCAAGGAACAAGCTAAAATGACACAACAAGCTCATGACATAGGACTTATCAGTGGGCAAAACCTCCCCGGCCCGTAACTATCTTACACCGTAAGTGCCAAACAAATGGTAACCCGGGAAGACTATTAGAAACGCAACATTAGTCATCGGCATAGACCTATAAAATTTATTTTTCAATCCTGGGCAATCTAGTTCCTAAAACATTACCAGCTTGCCAAATCGAGACCAGCAGGGATTCCAATGCAAGGTTGAAAAGGATACCCCTGTCTTGTACCCTGACCTTAGATAATAGGGAGGGAGCACCAACCATTAATTAAAACTCTAGAACTAGGTTCTGTATACAGTAATTGAGCATATTGAATAAAATGCTTCCAATTCCAAACCTTGATATAATCTCAAACAGATATGCTCACTCAACCCGAGTAAAGCATCTATTGATGAAGTAAAAATAGTAGGATCCTCCAGACATAAATCTCGGGACTGAATGAAGGTAACTCACTATAATCTAACAAACACTGTAAAATCCCCCAAATAACTTCTGGAGAGTCCACAGTGGGTGCATAGAAATTTACAATGAGATATTTCTGTCATTTTCCCTTCTTACCCCAGCATCCATCTACTTTCAGTATCTGAGGCTTGCAAGAATACTTGAAACATCTAGGGAGGCAGTTACTAGAGTGCACATTTTTTGCCCTTTTCCCATGTGGTTCACTGGGCAAGAAACAAAGCTGCTTTGATTATACCACTGTTGCAACAAATTTACACAACCACATTGGGGCATTGTTTTTACTAAAAACACCGTTGCTGTGTCCCGTCGGCTTCCCCGGTTAGTTTGCTGGTCGGCCCGATATAAGGAAGTGGCTCGGAGTACTAGGCTAGGGATACTCAAAAAGCAAAAAACTGGACGACAGTACGTGTTGTGCGTCTGCCCACGCCCCTAGATACGTGCGGGCCTTCGCACGCCTGCACATTAGCGCGTGGGGAAGGGCCTACGTGGGGGCGCTGCCGTGCAAGAACCCAAACAACCGAGGCCGTTAGTACAAAACGTGAGAGAGAAGGCGCGTAAAAGGACCCCGACCAATGGTGCAGTGGGCCAGGGGTTCAAAAAACCCCATTGCGCTCAACTAATAAAAGCACCTGAGCTCCGACGGTCACCAACATTTATGGGCAAAAGTGGATTAGGAGGCATATTAAATTTTGTGGTCCAGCAAGAAGGGCGGCGCACTGTTATTTTTATTACGGCACGAGGCAGGCGCACTGTTTAGTGTGGGCGGGCAGATGGCGGCGCCCATTGTTAAGTTTTTGGGCGGCAGAAGGCGCGGGGTGGCAACTGGATAAATGTGGGCGAACAGAAGGCGGGCGAAGGCCGGTGGGCAGAAGGCGTGAGAGGATAAGTGTGCGCGGCTGATGTGCAAATAACAGGAACTGGAGCCTATAGCCGACAAGTGGTTAGGAGAACACTGACCACTGCCTTGCAGGGATCATGGGTTCAATTGCCCCACAGTGCCCCATTTGAAGGACAGCTGGCTGCGGCATTATTTTAGGGTGCATTTGCCATGTTGTGCGGCATAAGGCGGGCGGCGCTGTTAATTTTAGTGCGTCACAAGATGGCGCGCTGAGGCTACAAAGGCTGTCGCGCGGATGCACAAAACACAGGAACAGAGCCACAGCACAATGGTTTAAGTGCACCAGCTAGACAGGCAATGGTGCAGGGGCCAGGGGTTAAACCCCCTCACAGTGCCCAGTCGAACAAGGCTGGGCTGGGGCAGTATGTGATCATGGTGAGGAGTGCTGTAGGAGGCCTTCCCTTTATATGTTGTATTTTCCCCACTGCACTAGTAAACCCCGCTCTCACGAGTGTGTTAACATACGGATGGTGCCCGTAAGAGCATCATGTTAACAGGGGTGCACTGTCCGGGCCCCACAAGGCAGGCCTGACTAGAATGTCTTCCTATAGGCTGAGGTGGCACCATGTATGATTTTGCGACACTCAGGATAATGTATAGTGCCAGCACCCTATTAGTGATGGCAACACCATCAAGGTGGCCCTATAGGGCAAGTGGCCCTATAAAAGCACCCTCAGACGGCACCTAATGGGGTATAGTAAGCTGTGTGTGGTTTTTGCCGGCATAGACATATGCTACAGTTAAATAAAAATAAAGCTGTGGATGGCCCTATCAAAGGGCCCCACTGGGGGTTTGAAACCCATGACCTCTGGCTGTACAGGGAGTGACCCCCTGTAACCATTGGGCGACAGCTCGATAGCTAATAGCAAGCCCCTGGCTGGCGGCAGAGAGCCGGCACGGCACCCCACAGACAGTCTGACGTTGTAGACAGGATAGGGTTAGGCCACCCGTACCCATGATGCACTGCACATGCAAATCAGCTGTCCACAGATGCCAACAAGATGGGGAATGAACCCCAACAGCTACCCGGCCTGGGAGGGGGAATTGTCCATGTGCACCCACAAAGCACCTCGGCCTGGTAGGGGGTCCTGAGCGGGTGGGATACCAGCAAAGGAGTAGCTACAGGGACCGTCAACATTGTGCGGGTACTGTGCTCACCCCGAGGGTGTGATGTGGCGGGCCAGGACCAGGTCCAAAACACCAGCCATGACTGAAAAAAGAGGCCATGACAGGAGCTCCAAAACAGTACTAACCTGTGAGATATGAAGGTGCTGCAGAAACATCATTGATAAATCTGTCTGTCTCAGTTAGTGGAAACCCACATCGGACCCCCCTAGGTGGTCAAAGTTACCCCCCCCCCCCCCCAAATGGCAGTAGAGTGGACCATCAAAAACACCAGTCCTGATGGGGAGGTCCAAGCAGCTCCACACACATCCATAACACAATATCAGACAGACTTTAGGCCTGGATATCCAAATATGCACCCCAGCACTATCTGGATATTCACCGGCAGCAAGCCATCAGCCACTGCACCCTGCAAGGGCACTCCAATCAAGACACATAACAGCTGTCGAACAGTATGCTGGTTAGCCCTTGATGGAAATGCATGAACCCAAAATGGGGGTGGCAGCACCACACAAGCAGGAGAGTTCTGTGAGGAGGCCCCAACAGGAAAACACCCATATATATCACAAGAGAGAAAACACAATACAGCACTATGGGGGTGCCTCGCCATGCTGTCATCACTTGCACACTCAGGGTGAGAGGGCTCCCCCCAGCAGAAGATACAGAGGTCAACCTGTCTGTGTTGGTGGTAGCCTGGCACTACTATGTCACAGACAGTGCCCTATGCCCTGTGCAGATGCATCCTGGCCAGCCCATCATGTCTGACCTATACCCATGGTACCTTGCTGCTCATTATGCACATTGGCAGGCCAATACGGGTAGTCGTGCTGGCAGTGTGGGTTGGGGAAGGTGTTTGCAGCCAACACACACTGTATAGACAGACACACACTCCCACACCTATGACAGCATTGTGCTACTATTGATGGGTGATTAGGCCTTGGACACCACCAAACGGTCATGGGCCCGGCACAGGCATTGGAATATAGGTAAGCGTTACTGCTTTGGTGGTCAATCCCCAGGGTGGTGAACACCATCAGAGGCCAGGCCTAGGAGCACGCCACCGCAGACACCCAAACAGAGTGTTCGGATGGGGTCAACTCGCAGTATGTGCGTAAACGTAGGGATATCTATCAGCCATGTTACTCTTAGCAAACGTTTCAGAGCTGTGTAACCTCAGGTGTAGGGTGACATTGCCTATGTATGCAGGTGCTGGTATTGGGAGATGCACGCAGGGTCCAATGTTCTGCCTCTACAGGAGACATTGGCCAATGGGGCCTGTGGGTGTGGGTGTGTCTGCCCCTGTTGGCTGCTGCTTTACGGCAGCGCTTCCCCACTCCAGCCCAGTTTTGCATCACACTGTTGGGTCTTCCTGCTGTCCCTCATGAATATGCATGAGCTACATCTACATGCCGTGCATAGATATACAGCACAGGCATTTGTATGAGTGGCAGCATGGAACCTGACTGGTGTGTGGCCCACCAGGACTGCATTTGGGGGATTCTGCTGTAGGTTCTGCCCCTGTTCATGGTGTCTGTGCTCAGTGGGGTAAAAGATAGACGTATTACCATTGCATATGTCCTCATCACGAAAGGTGTGTCCTTACTGTCACTGTTTATTTGTGGGGAAAATATGTGGGCAGGATTGCTGGTAGCCCCAGCTGGTCTTTGAACCTGTGATCTTCTGTTCTTGCATGCACTGTCTGTGTGCACTGCACCACTGTGTAGCCACAGCTTGGCTGAATTCCCTGGATAGTCCATGACTGTGGATCCGGCAGGGCCTGTCTGTGGCTGTGGACTGTGCCAGCCTGCACATGGCTAGGGCTCTGTCTTCTGTCGCTAGCAGCCACTGCCCCCTGCACCACATGTACTCGTCCGCCAACAAGCTGGCATGAGCTTCTCCCATAAAAGGCAGGTGACCTGATTGGGAATGTGGATGTACGGGACTGCATTTGGGGTTCTTGGCTGTGGGTAATGCACATTGTTGTGGTGTGTGTGAGTTGTTTGGTAAAATATGGGGGTTTTCCCCATGCTTATGTTCCCCTGCAATACAGGGGTGTCTGTGCTATCTGTGTTTGGTGGTGGGTAAAATAGGGGGACTGGGCTGGTAAGTGCCCCAGCTGGGATTTGAACCTCTGACCCTCTGGTCCTAGAGTTACTGACTCTGTCTGCTGCATCACACTATGGCCACATAGACAGTGCAGCCCCTGGAGGTAGGTAAGCCTGGCAAATGGAGTCACAAACCCTGCTCTACGCAAATTTACTGTGGGCATATGCACCCTGTCTGGTGAAAAACATGCACATAAAACCCGGAAAATGACCACGGGAAATGGGGGGACAAAATATCACCCACGCTGGGCAACAGTGATATTAATGGGCAAACCATAGCAAACACTCCCAGGAAAAGGCTCCACAAAAAGGAAATGTTTTTTGGAAGAGTCTCGGCTCTGTAAACCCTTCCAAAATTATTTTCTTTTTTCTGGAGCTTTGCTGGGTGTGTTTTCTGTATTTGCCCATCCCACTATAACTGTTCCCAAGCTGAATTACTATTTTTAATAGTTCTGTTGTGGTCATTTTCTATTTGTATTTGCAATTTTGTGGCTGCTGCACATGTATCACACTGCTCCACGTTTTTCTGGTTTCCCCGGTTGTCCTGTACATTGCTGACGGAAATGGTTTCTCTTCCCTTTAAATGCTTTCTACCGCGAGGATTTCCCTCGCGGTTAGTTTTTACATGCAAATTCGGGACGATACTGTGAGGGAGCCTCTCTCCCTCCCACTCTACACCCATTGACCCTGTCCCTCCGCCCCTCCGGAGGCCTTCCTCCGCCCTCCTTTAGCCGTTCCACGCCTCTATCGGACATTTGCCCCGGGCCCGCACTTGTACGGGGACCGTTAGTGTGCCGCGCACCTTTGCGGGGGTGACACGCAACGTGTGCGTGGGGCGTTTTAAACGAGTTTATTCGCGTTTCAGTGCCGCGGTTTCCGTGCGCTATTTTGCGGCGCGCACATTTCCGGTTTTAGTAAACATCCCCCATTGTGTGTGAATGCTAATGATATGCAAAAGAATGCAAAGTGCATACCAAAACACACTTAATTAGTATTCAAATGAATAGCCACAGCTTATTATTTTTTCTACCTGGAGCATGCAGCTGATGCTCCAGGGTGCTAAATTTAAAAAAACCATGCCAAAAAGAATTCATTGGGGGTCTGGGGGGGGCCTTTCCTCCAGCAATCCACCAATGGGTCAGGGGCTCCCCCTCAACAATCTCCACTCCCCCAGTACCTACCCAGGCCACAGTACAGATCCTTGCAAAGAACTTCCAAACCCACAATCTCAAAATCCAACCCACCCTCAAAGACGTCTCCCACATCCCCAAAGGCCACCAGGGCCTAACTTACTGAACGTGGTGGTCCTAGGGGGATGGCCAGTTAGGGAGGCCCAATTTTGAACTCAAAAGCCAGCAGGAAACAAGGGGAGATTGCTCCTGCCAGCCAGCCCACTAGACCAACTTGGGGTTAGGGGTGTCTTCAGAGGGAGGGATTCATTTTGGAGAGTGTAGGGGTGGAAGACCCTTGGGGGGGGGGGGGCATTAGCATTTATCAGTGGCGGTCCAGTGCAAACTTGTACGTAGCAGGATCATAAACACATTCCTTGCCCTATTCCACATGGTAAGGAGCAAAAAATGTATTTTTATGGACCAATAACGCATTTTAGTAAATAGCCCCTCTAGATGTTCAGATAAGCTCGCACAGTCCTCAGATGCTGATAGTAGATGGATGCTGTTAATGTTATACCTTTATCACCGGAGTAGCTAAACCTGGGGTACATTGTAAAGTGATTAACCAATGCCACTGAACTTTAGACTTGGGTAATTCAATGATGGGGCCAATATCCAGCCACCGGCACTAAATATGTGGGTTCGCTGGATAGCGTTGAAGCCAACCGAGAAGCCGTGATATTCAGCTTTGGCGGCAAATGTGCTGGCCATAGTGTGGCCTAAACCTTTCACGGCTTAAGAATAACATGGCAGCTGCTGAATATTGCCCACTGCCACAATTATCCATGGGGTGTTGCCCCTGCGTTTTTCCATACCTGGAACACCCTGATGCTAGCTGGCTAGTATTGGGCATTTAGCGGCGACACTGTGTTAATGCCGCTGAATATCCTGGTGACCGCAATTAAAACAGTTAGTAGTTAGTGATTGCATGAATCACTTTGAATGTCCCCTCTATATTTCCAACTTGCACTCAGATTAAAAAAAAAGCCAGCTAGAGTATTCCCATTCACCTCCCCCTTCCCATTACCCCAACAACATTTTCCTACACTCCCACTCTATAACAACACCTCCTCCCCCCAAAAAAGCAACCATCCTAAGTCCTGGAGAGCCCAAGCTTCCTGCCCACCCGTAACCCTGTTATGGCACTCTTGGGGGTATGTTTACTAAACTGCGGTAATCATACATAACGCGCGTTATGTAACATTAACGATCGTAAGTGCATCATAACGCGCGTTGTGATGCGCTTACGATCGTTAACGTTATATAACGCGCGTTAACCGTAGTTAACGATCGTAAACTCCCGTGGCGCGATAAAACACCGCAGAAGGTGGAGAGAGGGCAGAGAGAAGGGGTCAATGGGCGGAGAGTGGGTGGGGAGAGGCTCCCTTCACACTAACGCGCTGATCTGAAGAGCTCAATTCCAACCTGAATGAAAACCTGCCGTTAAATGCACATTACAGGGGAGAGAAACTATTTCAGTGTCAGCAATGTACAGCCCAGGCAGGGAAACCTAAAAAAAGTGATAGTTGTGATACATGTGCACAGAACAAGAGGGCACATAAACACTGAAAATGACCCCAACAAACTGGAAAAAACCCATAAAAGAACTTCACTGGCTATCTATAGCGTCTCGCGTAAAATATAAAACTATAATATACATTTTCAAGATCAAGCAACACTTGTCAGCAAACAGCCTAATCTCTCTCATTCAGACGGACATCAGCAAAAGACCAAGAAGAAAAAGTACTTCCAACAGAGTCAGCACTTTTAGTGACTTTAGAACATCATGTAAGGACACTTCAGTAAGGGCATTCTCTTTTGCTGCCCCAACTATTTGGAACACTCTCCCAAGTGATTTGAGAGCAGCAATGGACCTCAAAGACTTTCGAAAGCAGCTGAAAACTATGCTGTTTATAGAACACTATGGTCATGTAAAATAATCAATTCATTTAATAGGAATGACCAATTTTATAGAAGGATGTAATATAGCTCATGTTGTATAATAGTACACAATGTATATAGTTCAATTTTCTCAAAAGCACTACATTTTAATATATCAAATTATGAATCTACATTCGCTGCTTGTTTACACTTTCACCTCTATTGTATGTTTTTGTTAAACCGCTTTGATTATATGATAAAGCGGAATAGAAATACCATTAGATAAATAAATAAATAAATAAATAACCAAGCTGGCCAATAGTGGAATCAATGAGAACCATCAACCCCTACCCCCAGAGTAAGCTCCATAGAACAGATATAAATCGTGGAAGGGTCTATACTCCATCACCATACAAGGTGAATGAGCCCATAGTGAAATAGCGCTGCTCAGGGTTTCCCCCACCATCGGACAGGGCTCCTATGGCGTGCACATGTCCCGCAACATCAGGGTGGGCATGTCGGAATGGCAACTGGACAGATGCCGGAGAAGGGGATACAGAGGGCCGCAGGCGGCACATGCTGTGGTGCAGCTGGGCCACAATGCGAACTAGGGCGATACCTAGGTGGCCCATACGAATACTGAAGCAGCAGAGCAGCCAGACAGCAACTGCTGAAGGCCCAACATGGGCACGACTGTGTTTCCCACAGTGTCACAGGGGATAGTACCCAGCAGCTACCCCCAAGGGCACGGAACATTGGCAGGCAGTGCTGGGGGGAAGCGTGGACACCTATGCAGGCACCCCTACCCCAGAACCCGCACCATAGGCAGCCGCCTACCTGCAAACTGGATGGCCTGAGACTGCGCACCACCAGCACCACCAGCAGAAGGGCATGTCAGCATGGTGGCTGAGGGATACTGGTGGTGGAGGGGGCAGTGGCAGCTGCCCAGAGCAGACCATGGCCTAGCCCTGTGTAGGTGGGTGCCGTGTACTGCAACAGACGGGCCCTGTCTGACGAACAGTCATGGTATCACCAAGGAATGTACTGACTCTGTGACAACAAGGTGGTGCAGTGCAGAAAACCAGTGTATTCAGAAGCAGGGTCACAGGTTCAAGTCCCAGCTGTGGTTCCTGCCAACCCAATCCACATATTTTACCCACTACTACAACGTGCTTATACAGACAGAACCTTTATTGCTGATGATGTAAACTGGCCCATGACACATACATTTTACCCTACAGAGCACAGACACCATAAACATGCACATTACCTAGAGCAGAGCCTCCCAAATGCAATCCTGGAGGGCCAAACACCATTCCGGTTCCATGCTGCCTCTGATAAAGATGCCTGTGCTGCATTTCTATGTGCCACCCCCATGGTATGCAGATGTATCTCATGCATATTCATGAGGGACAGCATGAAAACCCAAACAGTGTTTGGCACCGCAGGACTGGAGTTGGGAACCTCTGCCGTAAAGCAGCAGCCAACAGGGGCAGACACACCCGCACCCAAAGGCCCCATTATCCAAAGCCTCCTGTAGAGTCAGGCTGTTGTGCCCTGCGTTCATCTCCCAATACTAGCACTTGCATACCTTAGTAATGCCACCCTAAACCTGGGAATACGGTACACAGCTATCAAAAGGTTGCTATGATCACTGGCAGATAGCAATTCCTAAGTTAAGCTCAATTCGCTGATTGAGCTGCATCATAGCAACCTTTCTGATGTCTGTGGAGTGTGCCTCAGGTCTGGTGTCTGACAGAGTGACCCCAACAGTATTGCGTACCATAGCCATGCCTGCACTGTGCCCAGGACTGGTGTGGTGGCCTGGGCTGCCATACACCTCTATAGTTGCACAATGCTGGCATAGGTGTGGGGAGTGTGTGTCTGCCTATCCAGTGTGAGGTGGCTGCCAACACCCTCCACAGCCCACACTGCTAGCACTGTTGCCAATATTGGCCTGCCAATGTGCATAATGAGGAGTAAGGTACCGTGGGAATAGCCTGGATAGGGTGGCTTGGCCTGGATGCATCTGCACAGGGCATAGGGCAATGGCTCGGACGTTGTAGTGCCTGGCCACCACCTGCACGGACAGGGTGGCCACAGCATGTCCTGCTGAGAGGTCACTCTCACCCTGACTGAGCAGTGACCACGGCATGGCTAGGTTCCCCCATAGTGCAATGTAGTGTTTCTCTCATGATATTTATGGGTTTTCATTTTGGGCTCAATCACTGATTTATCTGCTTGGTGTGTATGCTGACATCCCTGTTCTGGGTACATGCATCTCCTCCAGGACCATGTACTATGGACTAGCTAGCCGACTGTCTGCAGCTAGTATGTGTCTTGCTGGAACACCTTGCAGGGTACAGCGGCTGGAGGCTTGCTGCTGGAGAATGTCAGATAGTTGTTGGGGGCAGCTGAGCATTTCCAGGCCTACTGTCTGTCTGCTATTGCATTATGGATGTGTAGCGCTCTGCATTGCCTGCCCTGTAGGGTGTCTGTTCCTCAGCAGAACTGGGGTTGATGTTCCTCTGTACTGCTACCATTGCAGGGAGGTAGAATGTGCATCTATTGGTGGTTGATCCCGTTTCCCACCCTGACCCCAAGAGGGTGGGTTGTGTGGTGGTACATAATCTGCCTATGGGTCTTTACACACCCCCCCTCCCTACAGCAGGTAACCATGGCACCAACACAGGATATGCACTATTCTGGGTGCATCATCACCCATAAGGGCTAGACATGACTGAGACATACAGAAGGACACAGATGTATCCTAGGTGTGTCTACAGGAACTACCTATCACACACTGATGGGGACCTGCAGCATGGTGTATTTTAGCCATGAAAGGTGCTGTGGACCTGGTGCTGGGCGCCCCACCTCACCCTCAGGTGAGCACAGTATGGTTATGGTTTAGGCATTTGATATATCGCCCTTTACTTATGCATCAGAGCGGTTTACACATACTAACAGTTACCCGCACAATGTGACTGTCTGTGGCTACTCTGTGCCAGTACCACACACACAGGTCTGTTCCCCCTACCATGCCGAGGTGCTGTGGGTGTGCATACCCCATCTTGTGCCCATCTGTCGACTGCTGATTTGCATGTGCAGTGCATCATGGGTACGGGTGGGTTAACCCTATCCTGGTAACCACAGCAGACAGTTTGTGTGGTGACGTGCAGTCCTTCTGCAGCCAGCCAGGGCTTTGTTCACAGCCTTATAAGGTATCCTATAGGGGACATTATAGGGTGCCTTGGCGGACAGTACACTTTATAATGTGCCCTATGGAGTGCCTTATGCGGCACCTTAGGTTACGCCAC
>CM066041.1:256621423-256695194 GCA_033557465.1 Ichthyophis bannanicus
AATACGGCTCACCCCAGACCTTTGCTCACCTACTCATAGCACTCTCCAGATTTAAAAAACAACACAACAACAAACAAAACAGAATTCGATTCTCAAACAGGCCCCGAAGCTGCAAACACACCCAGGACTATTATTTTTTTTAAAAACATAGCCACTAGCGGCAGCAGTCAGGCCCCGATCCCAATGCTACCACTGGTAATTTTTTAATTTTAAAATGTATTATCTTCTTGGGGTCCACCAAGTCACACCGGCTGCCGGCTATCTGAAAACAGTGCTGGTCACCAGTTATCTATTTAACAGTATTTATCTCCCACATTTCCACTAGCAGTTCCGCATGAGGTACAAGAGGTATTTCCCATTCCCCTGAGGGCTTATCAGTCTGAGTCTGCACCTGAGGCCATGGATTAAGTGCCATCCCTAAGGGCTGAGGACTGCTGCTGGGATTTGAACCCTAGTTTCTTTAGTCACCATCTCATCTTTTATTAATAAAATTCCTTACAACTTAATTCACAGTTTATCCTTTTCCAAATATACCAATATGGGTTTCCCACAACAATTCCTTCTCATCTTTTCTGCTGCAGCTATTTCAAATGTAATGAATCTTAAGTAGAGTATTCCACAAACTGGGAATTTTAAACGGAAGTATTTTTCCAATACTACTCACACTCACTTTAATTTCCATAGATACAAGAATGGTCAAAAAATCCTCGCCTTAGCAGGAATAGTGAAGCCTCAAATTCTAAAGATTTTAAAAATAATCACATTTGGCGAATTGTTCTCCTCGAGTGGCAACAGCCAAGTTACTATGGCCCAAATTGCTTCCCCGCATGGTTTGAATTTGTGGCTAGAACCAAGGTATATTGACCAACCATGTGTCCCTCTTTAGTTCCACAATGCCAACAACAGTCTGGTCTTGCGTTCCTCCCCCTACACTATATCTTCGTAGGTATCCATAAGCCCTAGGAGCCACAAAATACATGGACTGAATAAACACTAGCAGATAGCACAGACCTGTTACCCATCATCCAACCTTTGGTCCACCCATCAGAATGTAATTCCATCCTGTATCCAGTTTCCCAAAAGTCTAGCAAGCCCACAGTTCACTATACCCTGAAGTATCCAAATTTAATAACTCAAGGGATGCATGGAGTTATTTCGGTAAAGCCCTCCACACAGGTAAAGCACAGTTTTACTTACCTGTAACAGGTGATCGCTGGGAACAGCAGGAATAAGTCTTCACATATGGGTAACTTTGGTTACCAACTGAGCCTGCGCGGTAACGCTCCCAACAGCGTCCAAACGGAAAGCTTTTGGGAGCATCCCACAGCGCCTGCTAACTGCCTTCCCTCCTTTCCTAACCTGCCTCTCTCCCAGTATCGAAGTTTTAAAGCTGAGACAAAGAGATAGTGAGGAAATGAAAAGAAAGATAGAGAGTACAACACATAGGGGAGGTGGGTGGTTAGTCAAGACTTATACCAGCTGTTCTCAGAGATCACCTTTTACAGGTAATAAAATGTGCTTTCTCCAGGAACAAGCAGGAATGATTCTTCACCTATGGGGACTCCCCAGGCTAGCGATCATCCCATTTGTGAGTCCCTGGGAATGGCTCTACCTCCACTCATGAATCTCAGGCATCCAGCCAGGGATGGAGGGTAGGAGTTGGTTAGGTATTGAATCAGTTGTTTGAGAACAGGCCTGACAAAGCACGGCATCCCGGCGTGAGTCCTTGTCCAAGCAGTAAATGGGCTGTGAGGTATGACCCGAGGCCCAGGTGGCCGCTCGTGATGTGTCAGATCTGGGTTCGATTGGACACAGAATTTAGATGAGCCATAGAGGCTGCCATGGCCCTCACATTGTGATCTGTGACATGGCCTTCCAGAGAAAGGTTCTTACTCTGGTAGGCGAAAGAAATACACTGAGCAATCCAATTGGACAGAGTTCTCTTAGAGACTGGAAGTCCTAAATGAGAGGGGATCAAAAGCAACAAAGAGTTGAGAGGACTTCTATGTTGCTGTGTCCTTTGTAAGTAAAAAGCAGAGCTCTTTTACAATCTAGGGTATGAAGAAGAAGCCCTGGAAGACGTCGATGCAACCGAAGCCGCATCCGAGGGAAACAGGGTACTGAGCTTAGCTGCTCAATTCTGTAGACCTGTTTTAGACATCATGGAGCAGGACTCACAATCCTAAACATTTCAGACACCATTCATGGGTGTCAGTGACAGAAATAGTGCCACTGCACTTCATGCATTTTTTTTAAACCCAGAAGCGGGCTTTCCATGAGGAAAAATGTCCTAGGCCTAAGGCCAAGAAGAAAATGCAACTGAAGTGAGAGAAAACGGAAGTTTTTTTTTGTTTTTTTTTAGAATAAAGAAAAGACTGGCGGTACTGATCCGGCGTTGAGAAGGCAGACGCGCGACCAAAGAAATAAAATAAAATAAAGAAATTCTTCAGCGGTGACAGGAACACGACCTGCTGGCTCCGCGGAAAAGAAGATCTGGAGAGAGGCGGTTTAGGAAAGGCGGGAAGGCAGCGCGCAGGCGCTGTGGTATGCTCCCAAAAGCTTTCCCTTTTGGATGCTGGGGAGCGTTCCCGTGCAGGCTCCGTCGGTACCGACGATACCCATATGTGAAGACTCATTCCTGCTTGTTCCTGGAGATTGCATGTCACCACACGGGCGTACCCACCCTACGCATGAAGTAGCGACAAACCGATGCACCATACCTAGGTGCAGCAATTATACCTGTCCTAGAGCAGGTGTAATTGGCTATGCCTAGATTGATGCATTGATCCCTTATGTCATAGTATTCTGTAAGGTATCTGTGTCCTTCGAAGCCATGCCTATGACCCACCCTCATTCACACTCATACCGAAGAAAGGCACGATGGGCACTTTCCACCTGCGCTAACAAAATTGCAACCAGCCAGCGTGCACATGCACACATGTATGTCCTGTAAGAGGCTCACATCTTTCCATGGTGCCCTCATAAAATGTCCCCTTATGTGTTCACACTGATGTGCATAGGTAAAGAAGGGCAATACCCCAGGCTGTACTTCTAACTCCCGAAATTTAATCCCACTCTTCTGCCAACTATGATCAAACTGTACTGACTGAAAATGATACTTTCTTAATAAACCATATTTCCTCTGCAAATGTCCAAAAGAAAATAATCTCCCCTCCTCCATCATGTCTCATTTCCCAGATTCCTTTATCTTGCCATTCTGACCAATTCGCAACTTTCTTATCAGTCATAATGCAAAAATAATTCCACAGTGAGAGACATAAACGCCCTTTCCAAGGAGTATTTCTGCCCTTGTTCAGAATTAGTTGAACGAATACTCAAATAGGTCTTACAAGATTGCTAGATGGATCAACTACAGCTTTTTCAAGCAGCAGCCGTGAGGGGGACATAAATTTCCATCCGCTGGTTCTTCCTAAACCACAAAGCAGCAGATACCAGTAAATAAGCCAGATGATGTTTATAGAAATCCAGCAGCCCTCATTCCTGCCCTTGAACTTCGAGGCCATTGAACCTCTGCCTCACATCTGAGGAGACTGCGTTCCCTAAAGGAATTAACTTAGGTACTTATTAGATTGTAAAAAGAACGAGAAAAGTTCCCAGGCATCATACTGGTAATGTAATTTATTTGTGGAGCTAGTACCATTTTAATTGTTTTGAACCTCCCCCTCCCCCCAAGAAAGGTAGAGGGGGGCCATCTTTGACAAGAATGCGCTAGAATGTCAGAAATTCTATTCATGTTGACCTGTGATATACGCTCTAGATCTCTATAAAAATGCACCCCAACATATTTCATCCCTTCAGTTCCCAACGTTATCTGAACTCCGAAACTTCAATCTGTCCGCAATAGGATTTTAATTGGTTGTATTAAATGCGTAAGTATAGGTTTTCCCCAAGTACCTTTAAAGCCAGAAAACCCAGAAAAGCACCTGACTGGAAACAGCAAGGCTGATAATTAGCTTTTATTGATTAATTTATTTACATAAACCTATATCCCACAGATCCATAAAAAACTCAGTGGGGTATAATGGCACATAAAGATAATAAAAATACATCAAAAATATAGACAAAGAAAAAACAAACAATGATCAAAAGGTTTCCAGTCAAAAATCAACTATATGCCTGACTAAATAAATAACCCTTTAACCTCTTCCTAAAATCTAAAAGATCTGTGAGTGAATGCACCTAGACATGCACGAGGTTTCACAAAGCTGGCACAGAGAGGGAAAATACTCTATCAATAGTTTGAACTCCTCAAACCCTACTCATGTATGCATCAATAAAAATGTCTGATCCTGTGACCGCAAATTGTGCAAGGAAAAGCTAAATGACAAAAAGCTAAATGAAATAGGCTTATAAGTTGGCAAACCTCCCCGCCCCCCCGGAACTATCTTAAAATTAACTTGCCAAACAAATGGTAACCCGGAGACTATTATAAAAAGCAACATGTCATCGGCAATAGACTATAAATTTATTTTCAATCCTGGGCAATCTAGTTCCTAAAACATTACCAGCTTGCCAAATCGAGACCAGCAGGGATTCCAATGCAAGGTTGAAAAGGATACCCCTGTCTTGTACCCTGACCTTAGATAATAGGGAGGGAGCACCAACCATTAATTAAAACTCTAGAACTAGGTTCTGTATACAGTAATTGAGCATATTGAATAAAATGCTTCCAATTCCAAACCTTGATATAATCTCAAACAGATATGCTCACTCAACCCGAGTAAAGCATCTATTGATGAAGTAAAATAGTATGATCCTCCCAGACATAAATCTCGGACTGAATGAAGGTAACTCACTATAATCTAACAAACACTGTAAAATCCCCCAAATAACTTCTGGAGAGTCCACAGTGGGTGCATAGAAATTTACAATGAGATATTTCTGTCATTTTCCCTTCTATACCCCAGCATCCATCTACTTTCAGTATCTGAGGCTTGCAAGAATACTTGAACATCTAGGGAGGCAGTTACTAGAGTGCACATTTTTTGACCCTTTCCCATGTGGTACTGGGCAAGAACAAGCGTTATGATACCACTTTGCACAAATTTACACCACATTGGGGCATGTTTACTAAACACCGTTGCTGTGCGGGTTCCCGTTAGTTTGCTGGTGCCATATAAGAAGTGGTCGGGTCAGGCAGAAAAAAGCAAAAAACTGGACCGTACGTGTGTGCGTCGCGCTAATGTGCGGGGCCCACATTAGCGCGTGGGAAGGCTAAGTGGGGCGCTGCTGCAAAACCAAACAACAGAGCCGTATACAACGCTGAAGACAACTACCAATGGTGCAGCGGCCAGGGGTTCAAAACACCATTGCGATCAACAAAAAAGAACACCTGAGGCACCAACATTTATGTGCAAAAGTGGTTAGGAGGCATATTAATTTTGGGCAGCAGAAGGCGGCGCAATGTTATTTTTTATTACGGCACGAGGCAGCGCACATGTTTAGTGTGTGCGGCAGATGGCGGCGCTTTGTTTAGTTTGGGCGGCTGAAGGCGGTGCACTGTTAAATGTGGGCAACAGTAGGCGGCGAGCCGGTGGGCAGAAGGCTGAGGGATAAGTGGCGCGCTGATGTGCAAATATCAGGATCGGAGCCTTAGCACAATGGTTAAGACACTGACCACTCCTGCAGGGATCATGGGTTCAATTCCCCACAGTGCCCATTGAAGACAGCTTGGCTGAGGCATTATTTTAGGGGCATTTCCATGTTGTGCGGCATAAGGCGGCGCGCTGTTAATTTAGTGCGTCACAAGATGGCGCGCTGATGGCTACAAGGCTGCGCGCGGATGCACAAACACAGGAACAGAGCCACAGCACAATGGTTAAGACACTGACCAATGGTGCAGGGGCCAGGTTCAACCCCTCACAGTGCCCAGTGAACAAGGCTGGCTGGGGCAGTATGTATCATGGTGAGGAGTGCTGTAGGAGGCCTTCCATTTTATATTTTATTTCCCACCACTAGTAAACCCCGCTCTCACAGTGTGTTTAACATACGGATGCCCGTAAGGCACATGTTACAGTGCACTGTCCGCCAAGGCACCCTAGAATGTCCCCTATAGGGCACCATGTATGTTTGCGACACAGGATAATGTATAGTGCACCCTATATGATGGCAACCATAAGGTGGCCTATAGGGCGCCCTATAAAGCACCCTCAGAGGCACCTAATGGGTATAGTAAGCTGTGTGTGGTTTTGCCGGCATAGACATATGTACAGTAAATAAAATAAAGCTGTGGATGGCCCTATCAAAGGGCCCCACTGTGGGTTTGAACCCATGACCTCTGGCTGTACAGGGAGTGATGTAACCATTGGGCTACAGCTCTATAGCTAATAGCCGCCCCTGCTGGCTGCAGAGAGCCTGCACGTCACCCCACAGACAGTCCTGCTGTTGTAGACAGGATAGGGTTAGGCCACCCGTACCCATGATGCACTGCACATGCAAATCAGCTGTCCACAGATGCACACAAGATGGGGAATGCACCCCAACAGCTACCCGGCCTGGTAGGGGGAATTGTCCATGTGCACCCACACAGCACCTCGGCCTGGTAGGGGGTCCTGAGCGGGTGGACTACCAGCAAAGAGTAGCTACACACCGTCACATTGTGCGGGTACTGTGCTCACCCTGAGGGTGTGATGTGGCGGCCAGGACCAGGTCCACAACACCAGCCATGACTGAAAGAGGCCATGACAGAGCTCCAAAACAGTACTAACCTGTGAGATAGGAAGGTGCTGCAGAAACATGTTGGATATCTCTGTCTGTCTCAGTTAGTGGAAACCCCCATGGACCCCCCTAGGTGGTCAAAGTTACCCCCCCCCCCCCAAATGGCAGTAGAGTGGACCATCAAACACCAGTCCTGCTGGGGAGTCCAAGCAGCTCCACACACATCCATAACACAATATCAGACAGACTTTAGGCCTGGATATCCAAAGATGCACCCCAGCACTATCTGATATTCACCTGCAGCAAGCCATCAGCCACTGCACCCTGCAAGGCACTCCATCAAGACACATACCAGCTGTGAACAGTCTGCTGGTTAGCCCTGATGGAAATGCATGCACCCAAAACTGGGGTGGCAGCACACACAAGCAGAGAGTTCTGTGAGGAGGCCCCAACAGGAAACCCATATATATCACAAGAGAGAAACACAATACAGCACTATGGGGGTGCCTAGCCATGCTGTCATCACTGCACACTCAGGGTGAGAGTGCTCCCCCAGCAGCACATACAAAGGTCACCTTGTCTGTGTAGGTGGTGGCCTGGCACTACAATGTCACAGCCAGTGCCCTATGCCCTGTGCAGATGCATCCTGGCCAGCCCACCATGTCTGACCTATACCCATGGTACCTTGCTGCTCATTATGCACATTGGCAGGCCAATACTGGCAGTAGTGCTGGCAGTGTGGGTTGGGGAAGGTGTTTGCAGCCAACACACACTGTATAGACAGACACACACTCCCACACCTATGCCAGCATTGTGCTACTATTGAGGGGGTGATTAGCCTTGGCCACCACACCGGTCCTGGGCACGGCACAGGCATGGATATGGTACGCAGTACTGCTGGTGGTCACTCCCCAGGGTGGTGAACACCATCAGAGGCCAGGCCTGGAGCACGCACCGCAGACACCAAACAGATTGTTCGGATGGGGTCAACTAGCAGTATGTGCGTAACGTAGGGATATCTATCAGCCTGTACTCTTAGCAAACGTTTCAGAGCTGTGTACCTCAGGTGTAGGGTGACATTGCTAAGGTATGCAGGTGCTGGTATTGGGAGATGCACGCAGGGTCCAATGTTCTGCCTCTACAGGAGACATTGGCCAATGGGGCCTGTGGGTGTGGGTGTGTCTGCCCCTGTTGGCTGCTGCTTTACGGCAGCGCTTCCCCACTCCAGCCCAGTTTTGCATCACACTGTTTGGGTCTTCCTGCTGTCCCTCATGAATATGCATGAGCTACATCTACATGCCGTGCATAGATATACAGCACAGGCATTTGTATGAGTGGCAGCATGGAACCTGACTGGTGTGTGGCCCACCAGGACTGCATTTGGGGGATTCTGCTGTAGGTTCTGCCCCTGTTCCTGGTGTCTGTGCTCAGTGGGGTAAAAGATAGACGTATTACCATTGCATATGTCCTCATCACGAAAGGTGTGTCCTTACTGTCACTGTTTATTTGTGGGGAAAATATGTGGGCAGGATTGCTGGTAGCCCCAGCTGGTCTTTGAACCTGTGATCTTCTGTTCTTGCATGCACTGTCTGTGTGCACTGCACCACTATGTAGCCACAGCTTGGCTGAATTCCCTGGATAGTCCATGACTGTGGATCCGGCAGGGCCTGTCTGTTGCTGTGGACTGTGCCAGCCTGCACATGGCTAGGCCTCTGTCTTCTGTCGCTAGCAGCCACTGCCCCCTGCACCACATGTACTCGTCCGCCAACAAGCTGGCATGAGCTTCTCCCATAAAAGGCAGGTGACCTGATTGGAATGTGGCTGTACGGGACTGCATGTGGGGTACTTGGCTGTGGGTAATGCCCATTGTTGTGGTGTGTGTGCGTTGTTGGGTAAAATATGGGTGTTTTCCCCATGCTTATGTCCCCTGCAATACAGGGGTGTCTGTGCTATCTGTGTTTGGTGGTGGGTAAAATATGGGGACTGGGCTGGTAAGTGCCCCAGCTGGGCTTTGAACCTCTGACCCTCTGGTCCTAGAGGTACTGACTCTGTCTGCTGCATCACACTATGGCCACATAGACAGTGCAGCCCCTGGAGGTAGTAAGCCTGGCAGGATGGAGTCACAAACCCTGCTCTACGCAAATTTACTGTGGGCATATGCACCCTGTCTGGTGACAAACATGCACATAAACCCCGGAAATGACCACGGGAAATGGGGGACAAAATATCACCACGCTGGGCAACAGTGATATTAATGGGCAACCATAGCAAACACTCCCAGGAAAGCTCCACAAAAGGAAATGTTTTTTGGAAGAGTCTCCGCTCTGTAAACCCTTCCAAAATTCATTTCTTTTTTCTGGAGCTTTGCTGGGTGTGTTTTCTGTATTTGCCCATCACTATAACTGTTCCCAAGCTGAATTACTATTTTTAATAGTTCTGTTGTGGTCATTTTCTATTTTTATTTGCACTTTTGTGCTGTGCACATGTATCACACTGCTCACGTTTTTCTGGTTTCCCCGGTTTTCCTGTACATTGCTGACGGAAATGGTTTCTCTTCCCTTTAAATGCTTTCTACCGCGAGGATTTCCCTCGCGGTAGTTTTTACATGCAAATTCGGGACCGATACTGTGCGGGGAGCCTCTCCCCTCCCACTCTCCACCCATTGACCCTGTCCCTCCGCCCCTCCGGAGCCTTCCTCCGCCCTCCTTTAGCCGTTCCACGCCTCTATCGGACATTTGCGGGCCCGCACTTGTACGGGGCCCGTTAGTGTGCCGCGCACCTTTGCGGGGGTGACACGCACGTGTGCGGGGCGTTTAAACGCGTTTATTAGCGTTTCAGTGCCGCGTTTTCCGTGCGCTATTTTGCGGCGCGCACATTTCCGGTTTTTAGTAAACATCCCCCATTGTGTGTGAATGCTAATGATATGCAAAGAATGCAAATGCATACAAAACACTTAATTAGTATTCAAATGAATAGCACAGCTTATATTATTTTTCTACCTGGAGCATTGAGCTGATGCTCCAGGTTGCTAAATTAAAAAAAACATGACCAAAAGAATCAATTGGTGGTCTGGGGGGGCCTTTCCTCCAGCATCACCAATGGGTCAGGGGCTCCCCCTCAACAATCTCCCCTCCCCCAGTACCTACCCAGGCCACAGTACAGATCCTTGCAAAGAACTTCCAACCCCACAATCTCAAAATCCAACCCACCCTCAAAGACGTCTCCCAATCCCCAAAGGCCACCAGGGCCTAACTTACTGAACGTGGTGGCCTAGTGGGATGGCCAGTTAGGGAGGCCCAATTTTGAACTCAAAGCCAGCAGGAACAAGGGGAGATTGCTCCTGCCAGCCAGCCCACTAGACCACTTTGGGGTTAGGGGTGTCTTCAGAGGGAGGGATTCATTTTGAGATTGTAGGGGTGGAAGACCTTGGGGGGGGGGGGCATTAGCATTTATCATGCGGTCCAGTGCAAACTTGTACGTAGCAGTATCATAACACATTCTTGCCCTATTCCACATGGTAAGGAGCAAAAAATGTATTTTTATGCCCATAACGCATTTTAGTAACTACCCCTCTAGATGTTCAGATAAGCTCGCAAGCCTCAGATGCTGAAAGTAGATGGATGCTGTTAATGTTATACCTTTATCACAGGAGTAGCTAACCTGCGGTACATTGTAAAGTGATTAACCAATGCCACTGAACTTTAGACTTGGGTATTCAATGATGGGGCAATATCCAGCCACCGGCACTAAATATGTGGGTTCGCTGGATAGCGTTGAAGCCAACCGAGAAGCCGTGATATTCAGCTTTGGCGGCAAATGTGCTGGCCATAATGTGCCTAACTTTCACGGCTTAAGAATAACCTGGCAGCTGCTGAATATTGCCACTGCACAATTATCCATGGGTGTTGCCCCTGCTTCATCCCTGGAACACCCTGATGCTAGCTGGCTAGTATTGGGCATTTAGCGGCGACACTGTGTTAATGCCGCTGAATATCCTGGTGACCGCAATTAAAACAGTTAGTAGTTAGTGATTGCATGAATCACTTTGAATGTCCCCTCTATATTTCCAACTTGCACTCAGATTAAAAAAAAAGCCAGCTAGAGTATTCCCATTCACCTCCCCCTTCCCATTACCCCAACAACATTTTCCTACACTCCCACTCTATAACAACACCTCCTCCCCCCAAAAAAGCAACCATCCTAAGTCCTGGAGAGCCCAAGCTTCCTGCCCACCCGTAACCCTGTTATGGCACTCTTGGGGGTATGTTTACTAAACTGCGGTAATCATACATAACGCGCGTTATGTAACATTAACGATCGTAAGTGCATCATAACGCGCGTTGTGATGCGCTTACGATCGTTAACGTTATATAACGCGCGTTAACCGTAGATAACGATCGGAAACTCCCGTGGCGCGATTAAAACAACCGCAGAAGGTGGAGAGAGGGCAGAGAGAAGGGGTCAATGGGCGGAGAGTGGGTGGGGAGAGGCTCCCTTCACACTAACGCGCTGATCTGAAGAGCTCAATTCCAACCTGAATGAAAACCTGCCGTTAAATGCACATTACAGGGGAGAGAAACTATTTCAGTGTCAGCAATGTACAGCCCAGGCAGGGAAACCTAAAAAAAGTGATAGTTGTGATACATGTGCACAGAACAAGAGGGCACATAAACACTGAAAATGACCCCAACAAACTGGAAAAAAACCCATAAAAGAACTTCACTGGCTATCTATAGCGTCTCGCGTAAAATATAAAACTATAATATACATTTTCAAGATCAAGCAACACTTGTCAGCAAACAGCCTAATCTCTCTCATTCAGACGGACATCAGCAAAAGACCAAGAAGAAAAAGTACTTCCAACAGAGTCAGCACTTTTAGTGACTTTAGAACATCATGTAAGGACACTTCAGTAAGGGCATTCTCTTTTGCTGCCCCAACTATTTGGAACACTCTCCCAAGTGATTTGAGAGCAGCAATGGACCTCAAAGACTTTCGAAAGCAGCTGAAAACTATGCTGTTTATAGAACACTATGGTCATGTAAAATAATCAATTCATTTAATAGGAATGACCAATTTTATAGAAGGATGTAATATAGCTCATGTTGTATAATAGTACACAATGTATATAGTTCAATTTTCTCAAAAGCACTACATTTTAATATATCAAATTATGAATCTACATTCGCTGCTTGTTTACACTTTCACCTCTATTGTATGTTTTTGTTAAACCGCTTTGATTATATGATAAAGCGGAATAGAAATACCATTAGATAAATAAATAAATAAATAAATAAATAACCAAGCTGGCCAATAGTGGAATCAATGAGAACCATCAACCCCTACCCCCCAGAGTAAGCTCCATAGAACAGATATAAATCGTGGAAGGGTCTATACTCCATCACCATACAAGGTGAATGAGCCCATAGTGAAATAGCGCTGCTCAGGGTTTCCCCCACCATCGGACAGGGCTCCTATGGCGTGCACATGTCCCGCAACATCAGGGTGGGCATGTCGGAATGGCAACTGGACAGATGCCGGAGAAGGGGATACAGAGGGCCGCAGGCGGCACATGCTGTGGTGCAGCTGGGCCACAATGCGGACTAGGGCGATACCTAGGTGGCCCATACGAATACTGAAGCAGCAGAGCAGCCAGACAGCAACTGCTGAAGGCCCAACATGGGCACGACTGTGTTTCCCACAGTGTCACAGGGGATAGTACCCAGCAGCTACCCCCAAGGGCACGGAACATTGGCAGGCAGTGCTGGGGGGAAGCGTGGACACCTATGCAGGCACCCCTACCCCAGAACCCGCACCATAGGCAGCCGCCTACCTGCAAACTGGATGGCCTGAGACTGCGCACCACCAGCACCACCAGCAGAAGGGCATGTCAGCATGGTGGCTGAGGGATACTGGTGGTGGAGGGGGCAGTGGCAGCTGCCCAGAGTAGACCATGGCCTAGCCCTGTGTAGGTGGGTGCCGTGTACTGCAACAGACGGGCTCTGTCTGACGAACAGTCATGGTATCACCAAGGAATGTACTGACTCTGTGACAACAAGGTGGTGCAGTGCAGAAAACCAGTGTATTCAGAAGCAGAGCGTCACAGGTTCAAGTCCCAGCTGTGGTTCCTGCCAACCCAATCCACATATTTTACCCACTACTACAACGTGCTAATACAGACAGCACCTGTATTGCAGATGACGTAAACATGCCCAAGACACCTACATTTTACCCTACAGAGCACAGACACCATAAACATGCACATTACCTAGAGCAGAGCCTCCCAAATGCAATCCTGGAGGGCCAAACACCATTCCGGTTCCATGCTGCCTCTGATAAAGATGCCTGTGCTGCATTTCTATGTGCCACCCCCATGGTATGCAGATGTATCTCATGCATATTCATGAGGGACAGCATGAAAACCCAAACAGTGTTTGGCACCGCAGGACTGGAGTTGGGAACCTCTGCCGTAAAGCAGCAACCAGCAGGGGCAGACACACCCGCACCCAAAGGCCCCATTATCCAAAGCCTCCTGGAGAGGCAGGATGTTGGGCCCTGCGTTCATCTCCCAATACTAGCACTTGCATACCTTAGTAATGCCACCGTAAACCTGGGAATACGGTACACAGCTATCAAAAGGTTGCTATGATCACTGGCAGATAGCAATTCCTAAGTTAAGCTCAATTCGCTGATTGAGCTGCATCATAGCAACCTTTCTGATATCTGTGGAGTGTGCCTCAGGTCTGGTGTCTGACAGAGTGACCCCAACAGTATTGCGTACCATAGCCATGCCTGCACTGTGCCCAGGACTGGTGTGGTGGCCTGGGCTGCCATACACCTCTATAGTTGCACAATGCTGGCATAGGTGTGGGGAGTGTGTGTCTGCCTATCCAGTGTGAGGTGGCTGCCAACACCCTCCACAGCCCACACTGCTAGCACTGTTGCCAATATTGGCCTGCCAATGTGCATAATGAGGAGTAAGGTACCGTGAGAATAGCCTGGATAGGGTGGCTTGGCCTGGATGCATCTGCACAGGGCATAGGGCAATGGCTCGGACGTTGTAGTGCCCGGCCACCACCTGCACGGACAGGGTGGCCACAGCATGTCCTGCTGAGAGGTCACTCTCACCCTGACTGAGCAGTGACCACGGCATGGCTAGGTTCCCCCATAGTGCAATGTAGTGTTTCTCTCATGATATTTATGGGTTTTCATTTTGGGCTCAATCACTGATTTATCTGCTTGGTGTGTATGCTGACATCCCTGTTCTGGGTACATGCATCTCCTCCAGGACCATGTACTATGGACTAGCTAGCCGACTGTCTGCAGCTAGTATGTATCTTGCTGGAACCCCTTGCAGGGTACAGCGGCTGGAGGCTTGCTGCTGGAGAATGTCAGATAGTTGTTGGGGGCAGCTGAGCATTTCCAGGCCTACTGTCTGTCTGCTATTGCATTATGGATGTGTAGCGCTCTGCATTGCCTGCCCTGTAGGGTGTCTGTTCCTCAGCAGAACTGGGGTTGATGTTCCTCTGTACTGCTACCATTGCAGGGAGGTAGAATGTGCATCTATTGGTGGTTGATCCCGTTTCCCACCCTGACCCCAAGAGGGTGGGTTGTGTGGTGGTACATAATCTGCCTATGGGTCTTTACACACCCCCCCTCCCCTCCCCTCCCCTCCCCTCCCCTCCCTACAGCAGGTAACCATGGCACCAACACAGGATATGCACTATTCTGGGTGCATCATCACCCATAAGGGCTAGACATGACTGAGACATACAGAAGGACACAGATGTATCCTAGGTGTGTCTACAGGAACTACCTATCACACACTGATGGGGACCTGCAGCATGGTGTATTTTAGCCATGAAAGGTGCTGTGGACCTGGTGCTGGGCGCCCCACCTCACCCTCAGGGTGAGCACAGTATGGTTTATGGTTTAGGCATTTGATATATCGCCCTTTACTTATGCATCAGAGCGGTTTACACATATATACTAACAGTTACCCGCACAATGTGACTGTCTGTGGCTACTCTGTGCCAGTACCACACACAGTCTGTTCCCCCTACCATGCCGAGGTGCTGTGGGTGTGCATACCCCATCTTGTGCCCATCTGTCGACTGCTGATTTGCATGTGCAGTGCATCATGGGTACGGATGGGTTAACCCTATCCTGGTAACCACAGCAGACAGTTTGTGTGGTGACGTGCAGTCCTTCTGCAGCCAGCCAGGGCTTTGTTCACAGCCTTATAAGGTATCCTATAGGGGACATTATAGGGTGCCTTGGCGGACAGTACACTTTATAATGTGCCCTATGGAGTGCCTTATGCGGCACCTTAGGTTACGCCACCGTGAGGGTGTGTTTGCTGGCAGCACTAATTAAAATACAAGTCAAATGCCTCAACAATCACTACTTAGATGTACAGGGTGATGCCTCAGCCAGCCTTTTACATTAGGCCCACTGGGGAATCATACCCATGACCCCTGTACCATCAGTCAGTGTAGTAACCATTGTGCTACAGCTCTTTTACTGTGCTTGTATGCCTGCGCGCCTTCTTAAGATTAACGTGTGGTAACGTGCCATGTAGCGCTCGTTAATTTATGGCGCCTTGTAACACGCGTTATAGGTAACGATGTACCGCGGATCCTAACGTGAATCACATTACCGCAGTTTAGTAAACATACCCCTATGTTCCTTAATCTTGAGAAACAAATGTTTCAGGTCTTCACTTTCAGCCAGTAATGTGGCATCATCAGCATAGTGAAGGTTGTAAATGAGTCTTCCACCAATCTTCACCCCTTTATTGTCTTCCTACAGTCCTGCTTCACTGATGATTTGTTCTGCATATAAATTAAAGAGGTAGGGGGAAAGTATGCAGCCTTGTCGTGCACCTTTGCTGATTTTAAACCATTCTGTTTCTCCTAGTTCCATTCAAACTGTTGCTTCTTAATCAATGCAAAGGTTGTGCAAGAGAACTATCAGGTGTTCTGGCATACCCATGCTTCTTAATGTGACCCAGAGTTTCTCATGGTATACACATCAAAAGCCTTGCTGTAGTCAATAAAACACATATGGATATCCTTTTGGTATTCTTTTGTCTTTTCAAGGATCCATCTCACATCCGCAATGATGTCACTCATTCCTTGCCCTTTCCTGAATCCTGCTTGCACTTCAGGTAGTTCTTGTTTCAGGTATGGTTCTAATCTCTGCTGAATAATCTTAAGTAGAATCTTGCTGGCGTGTGGGATCAGAGTGATTGTGCAATAATTTCCACAGTCAGTTGGATCACCTTTCTTTAGTATTGGTATAAACACAGGTCTTTTCCAGTCAGTTGGCCATGATGATGTCTTCTAAATTTCCTGGTAGAGCTTTGGAAGTACAGTAATAGCTGCATCCAATTGCCATAATGTTTCAATAGGAATGCCATCAATGTCTGGTGCTTTGTTCTTTGATAAGGCTTTCAGTGCTACTTTGACTTCTTCTTTCATCACCAATGGTTTCTTATCATAAGGTACAGGTTGAAGTGGCTATTGGTCCACTTGTTCTTTATGGTATAATGACTCTGTATATTTTTTCCACCTTTTCTTGATCTTCTCAGCATTATTCAACATGGATCCTTGAGCATCTTGTACCATTCCAATTTGAGGCTGAAATTTTTTCTTTAATTCTCAGAGCTTTAGAAAAACTGATCTTGTTCTTCCTCTAATAGTTTCTGATTTGATTTCCTTGCATGTGTCTTTGTAGTACTTCTCCTTGTCTTGTCTTACTGCATGTTGAAAATCTCTATTGAGTCCTGTAATTGCCTCTCTTTGTTAAACAGGACTATTCAAAGTTGGATCCCCCTCCCCAGTCATGCAAAGGAACTCTACAACAATGTCTGCAACCTTTTTGGGGTGCATACTGCAGTGCTCCTCCATACTGACCTAAGCAGCAGAAATGGTTCTTTAGTACCCCAAAAGATGTGATCTATATACCACCTCTCTGCAGGTGTATGTATCATAGGCAGGAGAGTCAGCAACTATGGCTTGTACCTGCCTCCAGCATCTCTTATCAATAAAACACAATCATTAATTAGAAATAGTTTCTGTAATGTTTGTTTCTATGTGTGTGTTTGGTGCATATGTATTAATGCTTTGTATTTGTGCATTTCTGTGCTTTGACTATGTATTGTCTGTATTATATCTGAGTGTGTATGCTAGGCAATGTGAAAAAGTCCCCCTGCCCCTCCACTTGAACTTACATAGTACTGTGGAATGGCAGACACCTTATTGCCTTTTCTCTCATCCCCTCTTCCCCCTCCTCCGGCACTGCCCTCTTTCTTCCCCACATCCCTGAAGTCTGGGGAGGATCAACATGGCAATGACACATGTCCCCATGCAGTGCCATAAATGGCCATAGCATTGACATACACTAAGCTAGGGCACCGACATAAAATACACTTTGCAACTCCCCAACAAATTAATGTCCCCTTTGTATCCCATGTACACCAACAGCACCAGCTTCCATGGGCAGCTGACCATTGTGCTTTTGCTATTCACCTTCTCTCCCCCTTCCTTTCGTATTTGTGCATTTGAGAAAGAAATTTCACAAAGAGACCTGTGCTTCCCTTGGCAATAAAAAATTGTACTGTGTGTGAGAATTACCAAGAAGCTAGCCTTCGCCATACTTTGCTTCTGTGAAATTGCACCCAAGCGCTAAATTGGCCATAATATAGGAATGGTGGCAGCTGCCTGGAAACTTGGATACCACATCCAGGATTTTCATATGTGCATCACACACATCCTAAATATTCAGTGAGTCAGAATGCTTCCTGTTGAGAAATGCCATTTCTCTTTTAGATGGACATCATGGGTACGATCAATTGCACCCATCACATTTGCCAACAATGCTGAAGAATTCTGACTTCATCTTCTGCCACTGTGCCTGCTGCTCAGGGTACTACATAGGGGTATGTTTACTAAACTGCGGTAATGTTACATAACGCACGTTATGTAACGTTAATAATCGTTAACGTTACTTAACGCGCGTTACGAAACGTTAATGATCATAGACATTCCGCGGCGCAGTAAAACACCGCAGAAGGTGGAGAGAGGGCGGAGAGAAGGGGTCAATGGGCGGAGTGTGGGCGGGGAGAGGCTCCATTCACACTAACGTGCTGATCTGAAGAGCTGAATCCTAACGCGATTGAAAACCTACCGTTAGATGCACATATGCAGGAGAGAGAAACCATTTATGTGTCAGCAATGTACAGCCCAGGCAGGGAGCCCAAAAACTGTGATAGTAGTGCTCCTTGTACAGCAATACCATAGTGCCAAAGTATGAATGGCCACTATGGCGATGGTGCAAATGGGGCATAGGGGGCCGCAGGCAGGACATGTAGCATGGGCAGCTGAGGCACAGGGTGGACCAGGTGGGTGCCTAGGTGGCACATAGGAACATAGACACCGGAGATCAGCAAGACAGCAGTTAACCAAGGCCAAACACAATCCACCAATATCTACTTGGTCCACCCTAGCCAATAGTCGCTAGGGCACAGACCTGACATCCCCCCAGCCATCCCGCCCCCATGTGGAGGGGACATAATAGTGGTAGGCAGTGATGGGAGGATGTGAGGATGTCCATGTATGCCCCCCACCCCGGAACCCGCTCCCAAGGCGGGTGCCTACCTACACAGTGGATGGCCTGGGACTGCACACTACCAGCACTGACAGCAAATGGCCACGTCAGCTTGGCAGGAGGGCGTGTGCCCGTACTGGAGGGGGCAATGCCACCTCCTTGCAGTGGACCTAGGCCATGCTCTGCAGCAGTACGTGGTGTGCAGTGCAACATAAAAGGTCTGACTGAGGAAAAGTGCAGGTAGCCCCAGGGACTACCATGCATCTGTGGCAACAGTGTGGTGCAGTACACCCAGCCAGTGTGTCCAGGAGCAGAGGGTCATAGGTGCAAGTCCCAGCTGTGGTTCCTGCAGAGCATGTCCCTATATTTTACCCTACAATGCAGATACAACAGCAACATGTGCAAAGCCCAAAGCAGCGGCGAACAGGGGTGCAAACACCAACTCACAAAGGCTCCACAATCCAATGATGCATGGAGCGGCAGGCTGTTGGCCCCAGCATTGGGATGATGTTATCACCAGAGCACTACCACTACCCCCTGCACAGTTTAGCAATGTCGGCACTGTGATCAGGACTAGTGTGCCGGCAGGGCTGCCATCCACCCCTATCTTTGTATAATGCTGGAAAAGGAGTGAGCGTGTTTGTATGTCTATCCATTGTTCTGTGGCTGCCCACACTTCACTGGGCCCAAAATGTCCCGCTGTTACCAGCGTTAGCCTGATTAGATGCATAATGAGGAGCAAGGTATTCTGGGTATGGCATGGACAGGGAAGATTGGCCAGGATGCCTCTTCACAGGGTGTGGGGCAATGGCTAGGACACTGTAGTGCTTGACCACCACCTGCATGGACAGGGTGGCCACAGCATGGCATGCTGGGAGAGCACTCACTCTAAACGAGCAGTGACCATGGCAGGTCTAGGTTCCCACATAGCGCTCTACACTACTTGTTTCTAGTGATGTATTTGTGTTTTCTAGTGCTGGGGTCCCAATCACTGAGATGCCTGCTTGCTACGCATAGTTCCTGGTGGACTGTCTGCAGTTAGACTGTGCATGATCAGAACATCTTTAAGGTGCAGTCTGACTGCTGGTGACTGGCAGATAGTGGTGGGAGGCACTTGGGGTTTCCAGACCTAACCCCAGCATTGCTGCTGGTCTGCCACTGCCCCAGTTATAGGTATGGCTCTGGCCCACCAACCCTGGAGGGCTGTCTCATACAAACAGGATGGAGGTTGCTTCCTTGGGGCGGGGGCACTGTCCTTTACCTACAAAAGGGGTGATGTGGGCCCTTTAGGGTATATAGTGTATACCACTGTAAGCAATAAAGGAACTGCTATATGCACCTCATGCAATTCTAGGAACCCCTCTTCCCTGATAACAGCTGCCCATGTCAGCCAGACCCTCACACTGGGTACACACTAATCTGGCTGGTGTCTGGTCCCTCAGGGCCACATGCGACTGCAGGATACAGATGAACACCAAATTACCTTCGGCTGCACTGCACAGAACACCTTTTATACACTGGTAGTGATGGGGATGTACAGCAGGACCTATCTCTAACACCACATGTACTGCAGACCTAGTGCTGGGCACCAATCCTAACCTTCAGGGTGACCACAGAACCTGCACAATGGCATGGTCTGTAGCTACTCTGTGCCAGTATCACACACTGTCAGTTGGTCTTTCCCAGCTGAGGTACCGGAGAGGTGCAGACCCCATTTGGTGCTCAGCTGTAGACAGCTATTCAGCATGTGCATTGCATCATGGGTACTGCTGTGACATACACCATGGAGGTATAGCCTACTGGTTAATACATTTCCATTCTTGGCAGTGTTCATTGGTTCAGTTCCTCATTGTTCCCTCCTCTCATGCCTGTCCTACTCAAATAGTGTGCATGCCTGTAGAGGTCATATTTTTGCAGATCTGCGCTTCCAGCCCATAATACACTCGCCACAATTGCCAACACTCCCTCGGTCCATCTATCTGTGTCTGTCAGCTGTGTAGAGTCCTGTCTGCCTGTGCAGGCTGCCAGCCCATGTCCTGCACTGCTACCCTTTCCTGCATTGTGCCTCATTGTGCTTGCCTCGCCTGTGCCTGATCTGCATGGCACCACCACTCCTCTGTCCACCCATCATTGTAACTATCCTGCCACCTCTGCCTCCACTGGGGGACACGTATTCCCATCGTCTGCCACCAACTGTTTTTCCGGTACTTTACATTGCCAACACCCTATGCTGTGGTAGAGCTGCCCCACCATGTTTGTCATCAGTACTGACAGGCACATGGGATGCCCACAGATATGGCAGGTCCAGTGGTTCCCACTTCTCCCTCCTTCACTCACCTGTTCATTGCCTTTCCTGAGTGCTCTATCTAGTGTTAGGGCTACATCTGTCTCTGTTCCACACAGGTCATGCATGTCATCCTGAGGCACCTTGCAGTCCCTAGTGCACACTAACCTAGGACACCATCACCTTGTTAGGCCACCTTAACCTATGGTTCCATAGCCCAGGGTGCCTTCTGCGGTGACTTGTCCAAGGGTGCCTACTATGGCGCTTAGCCTTGGAGGCCCTATAGGGCGCCTTCTGAGGCACCTTACAGGGCACCTTATAAGGCACCTTATATGGCACCTTACAGGGCACCTTACTAGGCACCTTACATGGCACCTTATAAGGCACCTTATAACTTTACAAGGCGCCTTGTAACGCTGGTTATTTTAAGGGGCCTTGTAACGCGCGTTCTGTGTCAGCTTGCTGTAACGATGTACCGCCCATGCCTTTATATGGGCATCTCTACCTTTACCGCGGAACCTACTGTGAATGACATTACCACAGTTTAGTAAACATACCCCATAGAGTCCCAGACATGATTGTCAAGGGTTGCAGAACCTGATTACAATGTCTGGAAAAAACTGATTGATCCATTCCCCAACAGCATTCTAGAATGACCCATTACCCAAGAAATGGAAGGTGCTGAGTAGCGTCACCAACTTTAGCATGGCATACTCCCGAGTTGTAACTGGATCATATCAGTCTTAATTTCTTCATACAGTGGCAAAATGGCCTTGCACACTAATGGTAAGTATGCACCGCAGGTCTGTCTGCTAGTCTCTCCAGTGCTGCCTTGTTGGAAATATGTTCGGTCAGTGGAACCTCATGATGATGTCTTGAGTCTGCGCTACTTGATGCTCCTCCTTTCTTCTGCCACATTACCGGGGTCTCTTTATTCTCTGTTTTCTCCACCTTCTCCATCATCTTCTGATGCTCCAAGCCTCTGGCACACTTGCAACCACAGAAGAAGTTGTGGGTAGCTCCTGCCTTTAAAAGACATTTCTTGGCACAACAGCTAACGAACATCATCACCATATGATTACAATAAGCAGAGCGCTGTTGCTTGTGCACAGGTTCTACTTGCGCTAAACTCTTTTCTGCATGATGTGCCCACGATTGCACACAAAATTATGCTCAAATGTCAAGCCAATTGCTATGACCATACCACACTGTACATAAGCCCTCCAAATACAGAGAAGAGCAGTATAGCACATTTTAAAATAAGCTCACATAAAAAAATAAGCTGTACTTATTTAGACAGTTTTGTATACTGCCTTATCCTTCAATCAAAGCGGTCACAACACAATTGGGGGGGTACATTTAACACATGGGGATATGAGACACATACACTAATACTTACAGGGAACATGGGCAATGGAGGGTTAAGTGGCTTGCCCAAGACCACAAGGAGCATCTGTGGGACTAGAAACCCCAGTCCTTCTGGCCCAAGGTTGCTGTCCTCTAGTGGGATTTGAATCCCTGACCTTCTGGCCTGAAGTACCTTGCCCCAACCACTAGGCTACTCCTCCCTCCCCTTACTTGAATGTAATCTCACCTTGTTCCTTGTTGTACTCTACTCTGCATTTTCTGTGATTAAAAGAGCAGAGTATAAACACTGATGCTAAAAATAAACTTCCTCTTGAAATGAGGAAGGACTTGCATAAGGGGCACTTCTGAAAAGCTTTAACGACTTTCCTTTTTCTATTACTACTACTACTGAGCATTTGTATAACGGTGCAAGACATGCGCAGCACTGCACAGACACATGTAAGAGACGGTCCCTGCTCATCAGAGCTTACAATCCAGTCAAGACAGACAACATAGTAGCTGTAGACACGGGATACATCTAGGGGGAATGGTAAGGAAACACAAAGGAACGCAGGTGAGTCAAGATCCGAAAGCGGCGGCAAAGAGGTGAGTTTTCAGCCTGGATTTGAAAAGGACCAGAGAACATGCCTGACGTACCGACTCAGGTAGTTCGTTCCAGGTGTAAGGAGCAGCAAGGTCAAAGGAGCAAAGTCTGGAGTTAGCAGTAGAAGAGAAGGGCACAGATAGAAGTGATTTGCCAGAAGAGCGGAGTTCCCCGGACGGGAGTGTAGGGAGAGATAAGAAGGAAAGGTAGTGAGGAGCCGCAGGGTGAATGCACTTAAAGGTCAGCAGGAGAAGTTTGAACTGGATGCAGAAACAGATAGGGAGCCGATGAAGTGACTTGAGAAGAGGGGTGATATGAGCATGATGAGGCTGGTGGAAGATTAGCCGCGCAGCAGAGTGTTGAACAGATTGAAGGGGAGAGAGATGATTCAGAGGGAGACCAGCAAGGAGTAGGTTACTGTAGTCAAGATGGGAGGTGATTAAGTAGTGGATAAGTGTCTTAGTAATGTGTTCAGAAAGGAATGGGAGAATTTTGTTGATGTTATAGAGAAAGAAACAGCAGGTCTTAGCTATCAGATGGATATGATGGAGAAGGAGCGAGAGGCGTCAAAGATGACCCCAAGGTTGCGAGCCGAGGAAACAGGGAGAAGTAGAGAATTATCCAAAGAGACTGAGTAAGGAGGAAGGGGAGAAGAGAGTTTAGGGGGAAAAATAAGAAGCTCAGTTTTTGCCATGTTCAATTTCAAGCAGCAGTGAGACATCTGAGTAGCAATGTCAGAAAGGTAGGCAGAGATCTAGGCCTGGATTGTAGGAGAGATTTCAGGTGTAGAGAGGTATATCTGGGAGTCATAAATGTAAAGATGGTACTGAAATCCATGGGAAGAGATAAGTGCACCAAGGGACTGGGTATAGAGAGAGAAAAGGAGTGGACCCAAGACAGATCTTTGGGGTACACCAACTGAGAGCGGCATAGCAGTAGAGGAGGATCCACCAGAACAAAGAGTGAAAGAATAATGGGAGAGATAAGAAGAGAACCAGGATAGCACAGAGCCCTTAAAACCAAGCGAAAACAAGTTATCGAGGAGAAGGTTGTGGTTAGATGGTCAGAGGGGGCTCTTGGGATGGGCAGATAGGTGGGAGAGAAGTGTTGACAGTCCTTTTTTGATTGTATTTTTATTGTATTTGTGTGTTTTATTGCTTCAAATCTCATAGAATGTATACATATTTGTGGTCTATAAATGTTGTTAAATAAATAAATAAAATATAAATATGTTTCATTTATTTTATTTATTTTCACTTGATTACACATTTCACCAAATCTGTCCAAAGTATGGTACAATTAAAAGCACAATAAAATCACCATAAAATAAAAAGAAAATAGATCACTATAAAATTACAATACAAATTAAATAAAATTAATAAAAGTACAATTCAATAAGAAATATAAAATAGTCCCATAACCACACTTTTCACTATTATTTCCAAATGCTTTATTAAACAACCATGTTCTGAGCCTTTTTTCCTAAAACAAAGATAAACCTTTTCTAACCTTATTTCAGTGGGATGCTCACTGTCGAGTAATATGCAATTTACCTCCAGCTGCTAACTGCTAGTATCCTTATTGGGATGATCAAGGAGGTCTTAAGAACCTAAAATTTGCCATACTGAATCAGACCAAGGGCCCATCAAGCCCAGTATCCGGTTTCCAACGGTGGCTAATCCAGGTCACAAGAACCTGGCGGGATCCCAAAAGGTAGACAGATTCCACACTGTTCATCCCAGCTACATAAGAAATAAATTTCTCACTAGGTCATACTATCTTAAATCAGATCCACGGAGGAAAAGAAACCTGCCTGGCACTGAGCACTGGAACCGCCGGAGGCTTTTCCTACTGCGGACACACTGACCCTGTGTTCTTTCTCCCTCCATTACAGGGATCCAAGTCTGAATCCGGATCTGCTGGATCCAGGTCTGAATCCGGGGGATACAGTGGATTCAGCTCCGGATCCAGAACCTGATTGCCTGAGCCTAAGTTTAGTCTTTCACTGCTGGAAAAGAAGCCTGGCCCGAATCCCCTGGATCTAACTTGAGTTTACCACCGGGATTTAAATGGGCATCAACACGATTGCGCCATGCAGGTTTCTTTTCCTGCAGTGAAAGATTTGAGTTAGATCCTGGGCATACAGCGGATCTACCTCTTGCCGAAAACAAATGTCAGTCTTTCATTACTGGAAAGAAACTAGGCCCGCCAGTCCCCATTTAAATCCCCACAACTAAATAGGTAAAAGCCTATTTCCCTAGGGCAACCCTGATATACAGTCTTGTAGAACAATCTGAGCATCTTAATTTTCAGAATGCTAGTTGGCTGGTGTTTCTTCCTTAAGGGACAACTGCAACCTACAGGACCTTGAAACTGCTCAATGCAAATGCAAGTTTTCAATGAGCTACCGATTTCCAAACTATCGGGATATGTACTCTCCCGTTCCTCTGTCCCACTGACTTTTCCTCCTCGAAGCAGTAGCTGGCCAAAGGCTCCATCACAACAGCAGCCCATGGTCAGTGCATACTAGCTTAGGACTGAGCATGCAGGGTCACTTAGCATTCGGAAGCCAGGACAGGCAGGTGTACAGCAGAGCCTGGGAGCACCTGCTGTCAGACCCGGGATTGGCCACTATTTTGATAAGAAAAAGTCAGTGGAAATGAGAAACAGAGAGGGGCAAGGCTTCATTTGGCATGAGGGGAGATGTCAACTGGCCAGTTTTTTTCCAAGTTGTCATTTCTAATCTCCTATTCATTACAGTTAACCAGAAAACCAGGCTTGTTAGGAACATAAGAACATAAGATATACCATATTGGGTCTGACCAAGGTCCATCAAGCCCAGTATCCTGTTTCCAACAGTGGCCAATCTAGGTCACAAGTACCTGGCAGGTTCCCAAAAAGGTATACAAGTTCCACAGTGCTTGTCCCGGGGTAAGCAGTGGATTTCCTGGGTCCTCTTTAATAATGGTTCTCTTATTACTCTTAAACGGGTTATAATGTAGCTTCATTGTCTGTTCCCTAGTCTTTCTACTTTTTGATGGAGTAAACAACCAATCTACATTTACCATTCTACTCCATTTATTAATTTATAGACCTCTATCATATCTCCTTTCAGCCGTCACTTTTACAGGTTGAAGAGCCCTAACCTTTTTTGCCTCTCTTCATACGGGGTATCCTTCCATGCCCTTTACCATTTTGGTGGCTCTTCTCTGTACCTTTTCTAATTCTGCTATATCCTTTTTAAGATAGGGCTACCAGAATTGCACACAATATTCAAGGTACAAGGCACACAATATTCAAGGTATGGAGCGATATAGAGACATTAAAATATCCTTAGTTTAATTCTCCATGATGACACCTAAATCTTTTTCCTGGGTGGTGGTTCCTAATGTGGAACCTTGCATCTTGTATCCGTAGTTTTGGTTGTTCTTTCCTAGGTGCATAACTTTGCACTTGTCCACAATAGATTTCTTCCATTTGGATGTCCAGTCTTCCAGTTTATCAATGTCCTCTTGCAATTTTTCACAATCCTTTTGTGTATTAATAACTTTGAATAATTTTGTGTCATCTGCAAATTTAAACACCTCACTCATTATTCCCATTTCCAAGTCATTTATGAATATGTTTAAAAGTAGTGGACCCAACACAGACCCCTGGGGTACTCCTCTAGTCTCCTTTCTCCATTGAAAAAATTGGCCAATTTGCTTTGCTTTCTGCTTTCTTTTAACCATTTCCTGATCCACAATAGTAAACTGCCTCCAATTCCATGACTTTAATTTTGCCAAGAATCTCTCATGAGGGACTTTGTGAAATGCGTTCTGAAAATCCAAGTACACTATGCTGACTGCAGGTGTGCCTGCAAGGAAGAGTTGGAAAATACTTAAGTCTAAAAGGAAGTCCTGGTTTCCAGGTCTTACACAAATACATGCAAATAAACCTGATGGCTATTCATTGTGAATAATCGGGAAAAGCAGACATGGATGCTTTCCTATTAATGAGGATTTTTGTGATGAAATATAAATGTGCTGATTAATTTAGAGAACTACGCTAATCAGCTCATTTAAACTTAGGAATCTGCATTAAGGCCCCCATTTTCATAACCCTTTAGCTACACTTCTGTAGATGTAATGAAAGATTTTCTATTAAAAGTATGCATTGAGGCATATTTTTAGTGTCAATCACTACAGTGCTTTACATTAAAAGGCTTTAATCCTTTAGGGGGTCATTTTAGAAGCACTAGTCGTGTTTCCAATGTCTAAAAATGCCCATTCAGATGTGCGAATCACATCGATGTTCAGAATGCTCCAGGTTTACGCGTGTCCAGCACAATCATGTCTATGTTGCACGCCAGAGGCCTGCCCGGGTCGCTCCCCAGAAGATACATGTGTGCACCTGATTTTGGAGCAGCGCTGTACTTTTGGACTCGGTGGCGGACACATCCACGTCTAGACCTGCCCCTGGGCACGAATAGGCATCTGCCGAACCTTCGTTTCAGCAAACAAAGACCTGTACAGAGAAGAGGAGAAAGCCTTCTTACTCCCCCAGAAATTTCTGCCACTCCAAAAAAGCATACAGGTAAATAAACAGTTTCTTGGCTGCTGTGCCAGTGGACGTCTCTGTTTTCAAAATGGCAGGCCAGAGCAGGGCCCGCCTTCTATATGCTCTTGTACAGCACTGCTACTACTACTACTACTATTTAGCACTTATAAAGCACCACACACGCAGCGCTACACAGCTGACCTACAAGAGGTAGCCAACATACAAGAGACAGTCCCTGCCTGTCAGAGTCATGCTCATCGGAGCTTACAATCTAGTTAGAACAGTACAGAGCATTAGTCAGTTCTGCGGAAGGTATGGTGTGGTACAGTTTGGTCTATAGTTTGGTCGTAAACGTTGACGGGGGTTAGGGTAAGATGAGGAAGGAGTCAGGATCTGAATGCAACGGTGAAGAGGTGGGTCTTCAACCTGGATTTGAAGAGGGCCAGGGAGGATGCCTGGCGCACAGACCCAGGTAGGCTGTTCCAGAAGTAAGGTGCAGCAGGGTGAAAGGAGCGCAGTCGGGAGTTCGCAGTGCGGATGAAAGGCATTGATAGAAGTAATTTTTTAGCGGAGCGCAAATTTCGAGAGGGGACGTAGGGAGAGATAAGAGATAGGAGATATTGAGGGGCCATAGAGTGAATGCATTTATAGGTCAGCAGGAGAATCTTGAATTGGATGCGGAACTGGACAGGGAGCCAGTGAAGTGACTTGAGAAGAGCAGCGTGATTTTGTATAGATTGAATGGGAAGGAGGTGGCTCACGGGAAGACCAGCGAGGAGTAGGTTGCATTAATCAAGGCGAGAGGTGATTAAGGAGTGGATAAGCATTTCGGTAGTGTGTTCAGAGAGGAAGGGGCGGATTTTGCTGATGTTGTAGAGAAAGAAGCGGCAGGTCTTAGCTACAAGCTGGATATGAGCGGAGAAGGAGAGAGAGGTGTCAAAGATAACCCCTAGATTACGGGCCGAGGGAACAGGAAGGATAGTAGATCCATCCACATGGATTGAAAGAGGGGGAAGTGGGGGGGAGGAGTTAGGTGGAAAGACAAGGAGTTCAGTCTTGGCCATGTTCAATTTCAATCATCGATGAGACATCCAGGCAGCGATGTCCGAAAGACAGGCAGAGATCTTGGACTGGGTTGCCGGAGAAATATTAGGTGTAGAGAGGTAGATTTGGAAGTCATCAGCATAGAGATGGTACTGAAAGCCATGGGAGGAGATAGGCGCACCAAGGCCATGAGTATAGAGAGAGAAGAGGAGGGGGCCCAAGACAAATCCCTGGGGTACACCTACATGGAGCGGGATAGGGGAGGAGGAAGAGCCACCAGAGCATACACTGAATGAGCGATGGGAGGGATAGGAGGAGAACCAGGATAGTACGGATTCCTTGAAGCCAAGTGAGGAGAGGGTGATGAGGAGAAGGTTGTGGTCAATGGTGTCAAAGCCAGCAGAAAGGTCAAGAAGGATGAGGATAGAATAGAGGCCCTTGGATTTCGCCAGGAACAGGTCATTTGTGACTTTTGTGAGTGCCGTTTCAGTGGAGTGTAGGGGACGAAAGCCAGATTGAAATGGGTCCAGGAGGGCCTGGGAGGTGAGGAAGTCGAGGCAGCGACGGTGGACTGCTGGTTCTAATAGCTTGGATATGAAGGGAAGGAGGGAGATGAGTCGATAGTTAGAAGGGCATGTGGGATCAAGTGAAGGTTTCTTGAGGAGGGGTGTGACAACAGCATGTTTGAAGTCAACGGGGACAGTTGCAGTGGAGAGTGAGAGGTTGAGGATATGAATGATGGAGGGGGCAATGGTGAGGGGGATGGAACATAGGAGATGTGTTGGGATAGGGTCTGATGAACAGGTGGTGGGTTTGGAAGAGGACAGAAGGAGTGCAGTTTCTTTCTCAGAGATCGGAGGGAAGGAGGAGAGGGTGGCAGAGTGAGTATAGGTAGGGGGGAGAATTGGGGAGGAGGGGAGGTAGATGTGGGGTAGGGAATTGGAGGGTAATCTTGTGGATTTGGTTGTAGAAGTAGTCGGCTAGTGTTTGGGTAGAGAGGGAGGGCAGGATCGGGGGCGGGGGGACGTTGAGGAGAGAATTGAGGGTATTAAAGAGACGGCGAGGATCAGAGGCAAGGGACTTGGTCAGATGGATGTAGTAATCTTGTTTGGCAAGGGCTAAGGCTGACTGGAAGGAGCCAAGCATGAATTTGAAGTGTAGAAGGTCTTCTGGGGAGCAGGATTTGGACCGAGTGTCAAGGGCTGAGGATAATGTAGCATTGTATGAAGATAATGCCTCGTCGATGGACTTGAAGGATAAAATGGCAGAAAGAGATGGAGAGATGGTGGAGGAGAGAGTCAGAGGATCAATATTCTGAAAGTTTCTAAATAGGTCGGAGGAGACAGGACGAGGTTGGGATGGCGGAAGTTGAAGAGTAAATGTTAAAAGGTGATGGTCAGATGAGGGAAGGATTGATTTGCAAAAGTTTGAAGGAGAGGGGTTGGAGAGAGTATTAGGTCAAGGCAGTGGCCGTGTAGATGTGTGGGGGCAGTGAAGCAAAGTTGGAGGTTGAACAAGGAGGTAAGAGCGAGGAACTTTGAGGCATGGGGGTTGGAGGGGTTGTCGATGTGAATATTGATATCGCCAAGAATAAGAGTGGGGGAGGAGGGATCCATAAAGGCAGAAAGCCAGGAGTCAAAGTCGGTGAGGAAGGTTGATTTGGATTTGTCCGGTGGGCGATAAATATCAGCTATTCGGAGGGGACGTGGTGAGAGGAGGCGAATGGAGTGGACTTCGAAGGAGACAGGGGAGTGTGATTGGGGTGGCAGGAGGGGTTGGAATTGGCAGGAGGGAGAGAGTAGGAGGCCAATGCCACTACTGTGACCAGTAGATCGAGGCGTATAGGAGAACTGGTAGCCCCCATAGCAGAGAGAGGGAATGGATGCGGTGTCGTCTGGGGGGAGCCAGGTCTCGGTCAAGGCAAGAAGGTGTAGGGCACTGGAGATGAAAACGTCATAGCGCTGTATAAATGATTAATAGTAGTAGAAGCAGTAGTAAGACATGTATGTGTCAAGCAGGGCCGGCTCAACCATTAGGCAAACTATACAGTTGCCTAGGGCGTCAGCTTCTGGGGCGGGGAGGCAAAGCGCAAGGCTTTCAAAGCTAAATAATTGATTCTGGCAGCCATTTCAACTCTGGTCACGCCAGGCACCGGGAGCTGCTGCTGCTTCCATCTATGTCCCGATGGCTACATTTCTCTGCAGCTCTGTCGTCAGGTCCCCGCTCCTGTTGCCACTTCTGCTCCTCGGGGCAAGCTTTAAAGTCATCGGATCTCAGGATCCAGTGCATGCCGTTGTAGGTGAAGATGTTGTGTTACCCTGCCGTCTCGTCCCACCCCTCAGTGCTGAGGACATTCAGGTGAGGTGGTTCCGAAACAATAACTCTGAAGCGCTTGTGCACTTGTATGAAAATGGGAGGGATCAGAATGAGCACCAACTCCCAGAATACCGAGGGAGGACGGAGATGATCAGAGATCACATCACCAATGGAAACATGTCGCTCAGGATACACAACACTAGAAAGGACGATGGAGGAAACTACACCTGCCACGTTCAGTATGAAGTTTATAAAGAAGCAACACTGGAAGTGAAAGGTGCACAGACAGTTAAACCCTATGAGCTTGAACAGATAGAGGGAGGGTCTGTGCAGTGTCCAATCCCAGATCTCCGCTTCCCTCTGTCCGTATGGTTTAAAGGCAGAAGCTCTGGAGACTTTGCTGAGATTCTGAAGGTTGAAGATGAGGATCAGAGGAGAAACCTCTCTCGCCACTGGATCAACTTTGATGCCCATCGGTACATGCATCTGGACAATCTGCGTCTCAGTGATGAAGGGGAGTACAAGGTCACTGCTGACTCCCCTGAGGAGGTTCTGCTTCATATGACCGTGAGCATAAAACCAAGCTTTAAAGTCGTCAGACCTCAGGATCCAGTGCATGCCCTTGTAGGTGAAGATGTTGTGTTACCCTGCCGTCTCGTCCCACCCCTCAGTGCTGAGGACATTCAGGTGAGGTGGTTCCGAAACAATAACTCTGAAGCGCTTGTGCACTTGTATGAAAATGGGAGGGATCAGAATGAGCACCAACTCCCAGAATACCAGGGGAGGACGGAGATGATCAGAGATCACATCGCCAACGGAAACATGTCGCTCAGGATACGCAACACTAGAAAAGACGATGGAGGAAGCTACACCTGCCACATTCAGTATGCAGTTTATGAAGAAGCAACACTGGAACTGAAAGATCTCACCAAGACTATAAAGCGCCACAGGTTTGGGTCACTCGCTGCTGCTGCTGCTGCTGCTGCTGGGCTTGGTGTGGTACTCATCGTTCTTGTGGTTTGCTGGATCAGATGGAAATCCAAGACGAGCCCTCCCCAGAGTGTATATATCGCCATACATCTGCTTTAGAAAGAGGAGAGATCCTCCTGCAGAGGTCACAGGATCTTTCTAATGTTCAGGGCTGCAGCAGAGTGTAAAGGTGGCTGCGGTCAGGAAACAGACACATGTGAAGTAACTTCTCACATAAATAACGTGGGAGCGAAGTGAATACTGCCCTCCTTCCCCGAATCGGAAGCCTTTCCTTGCTGGGCTTTTACACCCTCTTCTGGCCATCAGGGGATGCTGCTGCTGTTTGTTTATTTAACATTTTTTATATACCATTTTTCTGCAATTCAAAATGGTTTGCAAGCAACAAAAGGTTCACAGCTGAACAACACCGGTTTGAGCAATGGTAGAACCTTTTCAACAGAGAGCAGCCCTCAGCAGCCCTCTCCAACGGGCCAAATACAGCCGCTCCTGAGGCGCGCCCGCGCCTGAGGGCCTCGCCAGAGGGCCCTTTGGCGTGGCCCTTAGGCGTGGAGCCGTGGCATGTGAGTAAAAGCTATTTCATGACATGCTGTAATATCATGGCTGTAACCTGCTGTTCTTCCCTTCTTCTCTCTTCTGTTCTTTTGTCTATCACTGTCTCTCACTCTGTCCTATCTCATATATGGCGTTTTTTTCGTATTTTCTTAAAAATTAAATTGTATTGTAAACCGCTCTGATGCTTCGGCCTGAGCGGTATATCAAGAAATTAAACATAAACATAAACATATAAACATAGGGGCATAAGGTTTAAGGTTTGCCTCGGGTGTCAATACACCTGTCCATTCTGGAATACAATCACGGACATGTCTATGTTGCCAGGCTCTCAGCTATTCATATCAGTGACATGCAAGTATCTAAAGAGACCTGAAAACTTGCACGTGTCTGGGATCTAATTCTGCACATCTCCATATCTTTCTATCTGACAGAGACATTTAGGGCCTGCAGCAACAGCATGGAATATCTGGGTTTGGTGCACAGAGGAAACTGCTGCAGAGTCTAACTGGGTAGCAAGATATCGCATCGCTACCCGGTTAGCATTCACGGCTAAAACTAGGCAAGCCAAAAGCTGGCCTACTTTTAGCCGCAGAACACTAACCGCGTAGTGGTGCAATATTGCCGCTACCTGGTTAGCATCAGTCTCTGCCCCAGAATATTCCCAACATGCCCCGATGCTAACTGGATAGCTTCAGGCACATAGGGGAGTTAGAAGGGGATCTTCAGTGGGACTAACCATGTAAGTGCCATTGATTTTCTCCATTTAAGGTATTTACATGGCTTACTGGGCTGTAAACTGTGTAACTGCCTTTTGAAAATCGGGCCCTTATCGTTTAGGGTAGAGACAGGCTGATTTTAGAAGACAGTTACAGGTGCCCACCTTCACTACTGCCCCTCCCAAGGAATTTGAGACGTTTTGAGTTGGACATCCTACATTGCACCTAAATGCACCTTTCCGTGAACAGCAAGTTAGGAGGGTAATATTGTAAAGTTCCGCATGTTAAACTAAGGCTTGATCACTTTCACCAGCATTATGCCTGCACCTAGACTTGTCAAGAATGCGTGTCCTGGTGTGCTACTACTATTACTATGAAACATTTATAAAGCACTACAAGGGATACTCAGTGCTCTGCAAACCTAGAGTCAGTGCTTGTTCCTCAGAGCTTGCAATCTACTCAAGACAGACAAGACAAAAGATAAGAGTAAGGATAGAATAGGGAAGGGTAAGGAGAGACAAGGAAACAAGGGATCATGATCCAAAGAGCTGAGCCTTTAGCTCTGCCCATGCGGATGCTCACAGAGAAAGTACGCGCCATCAGGGTTCCCCGCATGCTTATAGGATAGCGACTGGCTAAAGTACACGTCAATGCCCATTAACACGCGAAAACCACCACAATATCATGATTTGCTCATATAGATGGCATGCAACTTTACGAGGCTCCTTATAGTATGACCTCCTAAACATGCAGCAACAACATTGTAAAACATGTGTTTACATAGGCTTTTAATCCCGTTTCATAAATAATCCACTGTGTTAATAAATCTTGTGATTCTGATAGACATAAACTATGCCAGTCTACTTTAATTCTTTTTATTGATGTTTTTTTAATTTAGAAAAATATTAAACTGAATAATAATATACATAAAAAATCTTTTACTAGTCTACAGTGTAACTCATGTCCCTGTGCAGGTAGGGCCAGTAGCCTGGGGTTCCCTTGAGTCACCAGTGCCAAACCAGGACCACTGGCCACCAACTCTCCCACAGGATGCGGCAGAAAAAGACACAACTACTCTGTGAGGTTACAATTTGCACTCACAAAAGGTTACCCCAGAGTCTGGGGCAAGGGGCTGATGCTGGAAGAATTGATTAAGGTTATGGCAAGGCGCCAGGAGCGGGAGAGATAATACCAGATAGAAGTAAGGTATCTAACAAAATTCTATTTGTTTCTTCAGATGAAGAAGGTGAATAGAAATTAAGAATAATAGAACCGAATTGTAAAAACACATGTAAGCAATACAAGCAAGAGAGTTCACGACAGTCAATCAGTTTGAACAACCATTATTATAATTCTACAACCAGATCTGTATTTTGTCTCATGAGGGCCAAACATGGCCACCACTTTTTCACCCAGTATCCACTTTAAGTGATCCTTCCCAGCTCTTTGAAGGGAGTACCTCATATTCAGTTGTGTTACCTCCCCTGCTACACCACAGTTTGTATGTATACAGTCCCCTTAATGATTGTGTCTGTGTTCCTGTGACCCCCAGATCAATACAAACATAGAAACATGATGACAGAAAAAGACCACATGGCCTATCTAGTCTGTCCTTCCATAACAACAACTACAACAGTCCACTTTTTACCTTTAGAGATCCTCTGTGTTGGTCCCATGCTTTTTTGAATTCAGTTACTGTCCTCATCTCTACCACCTCCACTGGGAAACTATTCCATGGATCCACTACTCTTTCCGTAAAGAAATATTTCCGCATATCACTCCTGAATCTATCTCCCTTCACCCTCATCCCATGTCCCCTTGTAGCAGAACTTGCTTTCAATTGAAAGAGGCTCTCTCCCTGAACATTTATGCCACGGAGGTATTTAAACATATCAATCATATAACCTCTATCCTGCCTTTCCTCTAAGGTGTACATATTAAGATCCTTAAGTCTGTCCTTATATGCTTTATAATGAAGCCCATTAATCATTTTAGTAGCAACCCTCTGCACTGACTCCATCCTGTTCACATCCTTTTGAAGGTGCGGTCTCCAGAATTGCACACCATACTCCAAATGAGGTCGCACCAAAGACTTATACAGAGGCATTATCACCTCCTTTTTTCTGCTAGCCATTCCTCTCCATATGCACCCAAGCATCCTTCTAGCTTTTGCTGTCGCCTTTTCTACCTGTTTAGCTACTTTAAGATCATCAGACACAACCACGCCTAGGTCCCGCTCTTCTTTAGTGGACAAAAGTACTTCACCTCCTATACTGTATTGCTCCCTTGGATTGCTGCAGTCCAAATGCATGACCTTACATTTTTTAACATTAAATCCCAGCTGCCAAATTCTAGACCATTCTTCAAGCTTAGATAGATCCCTCCTCATGTTATCTACCCCTTCCTGGGTGTCTACTCTATTGCAGATTTTGTTATCATCCGCAAAGAGGCAAACCTTACCCGACAGCCCTTCCGCTATATCACTAACAAAGATGTTAAAAAGAATCGGACCAAGGACAGATCCCTGGGGCACACCACTGGTAACATCCTTCTCCTCAGAGTGAGCTCCATTTACTTGTACTCTTTGTCGCCTCCCACCCAACCAATTTCTAACCCAAGCAGTAACTTTAGGGTCCATCCCTAGGGTGCTCAGTTTGTTTATAAGTTGCCTGTGAGGAACAGTGTCAAAGGCTTTACGGAAATCTAAATACACCACATCTAGAGCTCTCCCTCGGTCCAACTCCCTGGTCACCCAGTCAAAGAAATCAATCAGATTTGTCTGACAAGACCTGCCTCTGGTGAATCCATGCTGCCTCGGATCCTGTAATCCGCTGGACTCCAGAAACCTCACTATTTTCTCTTTCAGCAGCGTTTCCAATAATTTACTCACCACCGAAGTTAAACTAACCGGCCTGTAGTTTTCAACCACATCCTTACTTCCGCTTTTGTGTAAAGGCACCACATGAGCCTCTCTCCAGTCCTTTGGCACCACTCCCGACTCCAATGAGGCATTGAAAAGGTTAGTCAGTGGAGTTGCTAGAACGTCCCCAAGTTCCCTCAGTATTCTAGGGTGTATCCCATCCGGTCCCATCGCTTTGTCTACTTTAAGTTAAGCTAGTTTCTCACGAACACAGTCTTCTGAAAATAGTTCAAGATGTCCCTCGCTTCTGTTCTTGTTTGTGGGTGTTTTCTGAGGTCCTGCTCCTGGTTCTTCATCTGTGAACACAGAACAAAAATATTTGTTAAGCAATTCCGCTTTATCCTTATCAGCTTCTATATATTCCCCCCCTGCACCCTTGAGTCTGACAATACCACTTTTGCCCTTCCTCTTCTCACTAATATATCTGAAAAATGTCTTATCCCCCCATTTTATTGCATTGGCTATTTCCTCCTCCTTTTGAATCTTTGTGCACCCCCTATAGTTTTAATTGAGCTCAGTTAAATTAGTGTTCTGTCCGGTAGTGTAATGGTGCAAGGTTAGCTTTCACTGCTGGGTGCCTCATGCGTAGTTCCTGCCTGGGCTAGCCCTAGCCATGTGCAAGCATGTTTTTGGCACAGGGCCTCGCTGAAGAAGAGGTCCTGCACCAACCTCATGCTGCAGTCATGTAGTGCCCCTGTGCCTCCCTTTGCTCTCCGTCACAGCCGAGTTACTGTTGCTGCTGATGCCATCCTCGGATCAAGTGGCTCTTCCTGCTGTGCCCTGCTTCCCCCGAATGATGCAGAGCCACCTTAACAGGTGTGTCAGCCAGGCACTGGCTAAGGGTGCACAATATTTAAGGGCACTTGAAGCCTGCCTCACTGACTCACCCCTTTGCAGCTGATTTAAACAGCCACAGGAGAACTTTTTTGGCTCCCGTGACTGTGCTGCCTTATAAGCTGCTGGACTGCGGTGTTTCTAAAGCCAATAACAAGCATTTCCTGTTTCTTGCAAGAAACAAGAAATGCTTGGTACCATCTTTAGAAATGTTGTGCTCCAGTGGTTGGTAAGGAAGCGCAGCTGCATGAGCAAAGAAAAGTGCTCCTGCGGCTGTTTAAATTGGTTGCTAGAAGAGGTGACCAACGCTGGAACCGTGGCACATGCAGTGTAGAGGAGGGGCCTGGAAGGTAGCTGACATGGGGGGGAGGAGGGGCCTGGAAGGTAGCTGACATGGGGGGGGGGGGAGGGGACTGGAAGGGAGCTGATACTTGGGGATGGTACTGGAAAGGGGCTGGATAGTGAGGGAGGGGGGCTGAATAGTGAGGGAAGGGGGCTGGAAGACAGCTGACACGGAGGGGACTGGGACTGGAAGGGAGATGACACGTGGGGATAATACTGGAAGGCAGCTGGATACTTGGGGAGAGGGCTACAAGGGAGCTGACATGGGAATGGGGGACTGGGGCTGAAAGGAAATTGACACTTAAGGCCAGTACTGGAACAGGAAAGGGACTGGACAGTGGGAAAGGGGACCCAGAAGGGAGCTGACACTTAAGCAGTTGGGATGCAAGGAGTCTGACACTGGGAGGTACTGGGAGGGGGGATGGGCTGATGCGTGGGGAACTGGAAAGGGGCTGGGACTGGAACGGAACTGATGCTGGTAGATGCTGGGGTCAGGGTGGGGAAAAGAGACAGAAACTGCGGGAATGAAAGGGAGAGGGGGCAGATATTTTGTGTTTGGAGGGAGGGGAAGAAACAAGGTTGCAGAGGTACACAGAAGAGCAAGCTCCATCAGCATGTGTCGTGCTGCCATTACTGCCGAGCGCTGAGTGACTTGACGGAGCTGCTGCAGGTTCGGGACTGTCAACCAGTGCATCCTAACAGGTCCAGACAGTGTGCTTCTGCCTCAGTCCTCAGTCTACTGTCCCTGGCTGTCCCTGCAGCGCTGTGTGTCTTTGCGACATGAGAATGAGAGCAGCCCAAGCTAGTTAATTGTCTAAGGGAGACAAGCAGGGGGGGGGCGCAGCATTTGAGATGGGACAGCTACTCCTATCCTAAGCCCTTAATACAAAAGAGAGTGCACTGGTGCAGACTGAGAGGCATCAGTGAGAGGGTTTCTCTCCAGAGTCCCTCTCTACCTGCACCCTGCTTAGTGCAGCATAGTGTTATTCTCTGAACATTGCTCTTCAGACGGTAATAAGGAGGTTAGAGTATGTTCCCAGTCCTCTGAGAAGAGCAGGGGCACTTTGAGATAGCTTCACTAACTTCCTTCTGATCGGCCAAAAAGCTGTTTTCAGAGAATAACATTGTGACAAAGTGTTAGTGGTCAACGTTCATTGTGATGTTATATCAAATAATTTACTCCTAAACCAAGTTTAAAGACTGGGCAAAATTAGGGAGAAAAAAGAAAAAATATTTTGCATCTTTTGTAATTTACATGTGCCCTTTATATGCATCATGTACATCTCGTAGCACTATACAAATGTTCAGTAGTAGTAGTATTTCTCTGGTGTTGCACTACATGCAGAGTCTACCTTCTTGGGGTTTCAATCTAATGTTTGTCTACGTAGTTCTGTTTTGCATTTGTGGTCGCTTATTCTGTGCTTTGTGCTCTGCGTGTGTGACTGAGGTCTGAGGTTTGTTAGCATGGAGTTTCTATGTAGGGAGCTCTAGTGATCTGACTTGTTCAGTTTTCCCACTAGGTGTATGGGCGTTCCGGGCCCACTGCAATATTTACGTTGCAGCCCTTTTTGGCTAGGCTTGTGGAAATTAACGTTGTTATGGAATGGTAGAATTGTTCTGTAGGTCTTGTGCTCTGGTTTTTGCTTTTTCTTTTTGCTCCTTGCAGAACCGTACCAAGCTAAAAATGTGCCTTATGCAACCAACAAATGCGCCCTGTGCAACTAACAAATCTGGTGCCACTCTCCCACCCAGCCACATGCAGTAACTCACTATTTTTGAGCTTCCTGGAAGCCCAGTGATGATATTAGCACCCCTTCTGTACTTGTGCCCTATGCGGCCGCACCGCTCGCACAGCCCTAGGTACAGCCCTGGTGCCTTGTGTGGTGTCAGCTGTATTATGCTGGTGGGGGTAGTGGATTATGGAGTCTTTAGATGCAGTTTTTTGTGTTCTTGATACTGCTATTCTAAAATTTAAAATATTTTGTTAGTTCAGATTTGAGGAATTAAACTGTGCACCATGATCCTGAATTTACAGCTACCAGGATTATTTTCTGGTGTATAAATATCTATGCAAATGAGGCCCATAGTGAGTCTCTGCACATGACCCCTCATCACCTTCAGGCTGCCCCTGGTTCCTGCTACTTGCAGATGCTCCGGTCTCATATGCAACTCAGGGCCCATGAAGATCTGCTGTGCTCCCAGGCTGCGGGCAATCACACCTACTTGTCCCTCAGCACACCTATCTAAAGAATTAACCAAAAAATCCTCTAGGCCCTATCCAAAGAGCACGCCTGAACTCAGTGTGTGTAGTACCTCTGAGCAGCATTCTGGATAAACTAAAAATAACAGAGTTAGAGTGCTCTGTCTAACTAGATTCTCTGTCACTTTTGTCCCTAACAGGCAGGAGTCTTACAAAGTTGCAGCTGCTGTCCTGAGTGGCAGGGGCTTTCAGGGTCTTTGCAGCTCACTACAGCTGCAGTCACTACTCTTCTACTGCTGCTCCTATCTGCTGGCAGGCAGCCCCTCTGATGCAGTTCCCACTGTGATTCCCCCTACAGATGATGGCTCTGAGATCTGTCTCTTCTGCTGTGTTCAGCTTCCTGGGACGGTTCTTCCCTGGTTACATAGGTTGTCTCCCTCTTTACAGGCTGGATTCTGCTGACCCAGGGCTCTTGGTCTCTGGCTCTCTGGTCTGTTCCTGCTATAAACAGCTGCTAGTCCCTCCTGCATCGTCTTTCTCACTGCTGCAGCTGGAATGCGCCTGCAGTTCCTCTTCTCCCTGCACTGTCACTATCTACTTCTGTGAGCACTAAGCCCAGTGCTTACCTGAAAGCTGTTTGCTTCTTCTTTGGGCACTCTGGTAGATTTTCATGGATCTCCTTTTTCTCCGGAACTTCATTGAGGTTGCAGTCCTGACTGTTCCCTCTTTGGCTTGTCTGTTTTCCTTCTGCTGGATTAAACTTTCTTCTTTGATTCCTACTTTTATTCTGCTTTCTAGCCCTTTCACTTAATCTTCTGACTTTGTTCTCTCTCTGAGGGGCTCCTTATCTTGCTTCGCTCAGCTCTTTCGAGCTTCATGGGCTTCTGTCTTCATAGCACATGAGCCCTTTGATCTTTAGTCTCTTCAACAAGTGCTCTCTGTATTCTTCTATGACAGAGCCTACCACTCATTCTGATCTCCATATAAGATTGCTGTTATCATTCTTCCTCTCTGGAGGGAGGGGGAGGGTCTTGTTGTTCCCTTGATCAGACCTCCTCCTCTTCCAGGTTCCTTGGTGCACTTGCCCTTCCCATGCTTGGCCACAGTACTCCAGGAGCGGGAGGCAGTGTTGCCATTTCCATAGTTTTCCCACCCAATTAGATGACTTTTTTTACCTGACTTGTGGGAAAACTCCATGGGTCACGGGTTGTATTTTTTTGGGCGATTTGCCCTGCTGCTTTGGGCAAGAAAATTAAGAACATAAAGTGTGTGTGGGAGGGGGGGGGGAACAAAATCCAGCTTCAGAAGTTGGTCAAAGCCCTTAGCTGCATCTCATTGGTCAGGTCCTAGAGCAGCAATTTGGAAGCTGATCAATGAGATGTGGCAGGAATGGGAATGATTGATCGCCAAATTGCAGTCAGTTAGGGAAAGGGAGGGCATAGCCACATGGCAGAATGGGCATAGCCACACCTTATGGACTGCAGGAGCAGCCAATCATGGAAATGGAGGGCGGGACCAAGGGCAGATCGCTGTTTTGGGCTATTATTTTAAACCTGTTTGAGCTGGAACTCCTGAGATCATCTGGCAACATTGGTGGGATGGGGTGGGGATAGGAACTTCTTCCCCTGGCTGCAGGTTGGTTGTCAGTGGACAGGGGAATTTTAGTCTTCTGCCCCTGCTCCTCCTGGGGTACTTCTGGACAAGACCTCCCCCTTTTCGCCTCTTCTTTCTGGAACTATTGTACACTATGAAAGGACACACTCTGTCTCCCCAGGGCAGCAGTCTCCTGTGCTGCCAATATAGCTGCCCATGCTCAGCCCCACTGCTGCTCCATGGCAACAGAGCAGTGTCCCAAGTAAATTAAAAGTATTTCTTCAGTTTACACAAAGGCTCGAGCCTCTATTTTAGTGAAGTCCTCGCATTAGCAAATATCCTAATGCTGTGACTTTGTACTTTATCTACTGTCCTATCCTTCAGAGTAAATGCCCTGCACGTGAACACATTCCATAGCAGTAATCATACGAAATGTCCTGTTTAACCTTAAGATTGAGAAGATTAATGAGAAAGTGACTTCTCTTTCTCTAGGTGCCAGGAAAATGAAAAATGATGTCAAAGCGATGTTGTGATGTATGTCATGGAGAGCACCTCCGCTTCACATTAACTTTGAACTTTCCCAGCCCTTTCATCTCATCCCTTAATTTATTTGAAGCAGGTAAACCAAATCCTGAATGCTTTTGCTAAAGGAAGCCCTGAGCAGTGCTCTTCTTCGTTCTTTTAGATAAATGTTTGAAACATTTTATTTACCAAACATTATCTAGAAAACCTGGCATTAGAAAAAATAGACAGCCCATCAATGAAGCCATTATGAACATAGAAATAAAAGAGAAAAAGAAAAATTGTTGAGGATGGAACTACACAGCAGTTATGTGGTTTCTATCAGTCAAAGTTAGGTTTTTAAAATCTGCATGGGATTATGGAAGTTCAAGGGGCAGGGCTGAAACTTAAAGAGAAAGCAGCAAAATTCATCTGCTATCGCCAGTGGTGCAAGTTACAATGAGGGGCCCTGTGATGGGGTCTGTAGAATGTTACCCATCCTTCTTCAAAGGGATTATCAACAGTTCCCTTTAAGACAGTAGCAGCCCAGAGTTCAGGGTTGGGAGGGTAGGGCACAGAGGGAGAGGTTAAGAACCCAGCAGGCTACAGGAGGGAGAGAGGCCCGTGGAGCCAGAAGCTCTTCCAAGGCAAATCATACAGAGGAGTTCTGAGGTAGGAACTTTAACTGCGGCTGGAGGAAGGGCCAGGAGAATCAGCTTGTGGAGGTTTGACAAGTAAACCTACTTTTGTTTTCCCGGAACTGATGTCTGTTTTGGGTTTTGCTTTGTGGAGGTTTAACAAGCTGGGACAGATAAAAAGCTGATTTTGTTTTCCCTGAACTGCTCTCTAGCCTGTGTTTTAAAGAAAACCGCTTCCTACCGCATGCCACACTACTATATATGGTGGCAGTTTGGGAATTTCCTCTAACAGGATGACTGAAGGCAAATCCATGTCCCTCTAGGGCTGGGCCTCTACAGCAGTTCAGGATTTATTCTGTTTGTTTGTATGGGTTAAGAGGGTTAGCCTCACCCTGGTTAGGAAGCTTGAAGAACGTATAGTTGGTACTGGATGGGCAGGCTTTGTTTTGGCCACTAGAGGCCACTAAAAGTTGTTGCAGCTGGAATACTGCAAGGTTAACTCAGCTGCAGAAGAGGAAGTTGTGCTGATTTTGCAAGAGAACAAGCCAGAATGGAGCAGCAACTCCAGATTCTAGCAGAAGGTCAGCAGCAGTTTCAACAATCCCTGCTAGAAGGGCAACAGCAGCAACAACAGTATCAGCAGCAGCTACAAAATCTTATTCAGATGCAAGGGGAGTTATAGTGCCTTGTGAAAAATATTCATCCCCTCAGCTTTTGTCCTGTTTTGTCGCATTAAAACCTGGAATGAAAATGGAGGTTCATTTGGATGTTAGGTAATGGACCTAACAATATAGTCCAAATTGGTGAAGTGGAATGACAATAAAATACCTTGTATGTATTAAAAAACAAGTAAAAACTGAAAAGTTGAGTGTATATGTATTCATCCCTTTTGCTATGGAACCCCTAAATAAGATCTTGTCCAACCAATTAACCTCAGAAGTCACACAATTAGTTGATTAGAGTCCACCTGTGTACATTCAGTGTCACATGATGCCTTTATAAATATATCTGTTCTGAAAGGCCTCTGACTCTGCAACACCACTAAACAAGCAACATGAAGACCAAGGAGCACTCCAAACAGGTCAGAGACAAAGTTGTGGAGAAGTATAGATCAGGGTTAGGTTATAAAAAAATATCCCAAATTCTGAATATCCCACAGAGCACCATTAAATCCATTATACCAAAATGGAAAGAATATGGCACCACTACAAACCTGACAAGAGAAGGCCACCCACCAAAACTCACAGACCAGGCAAGAAGGGCATTAATCAGAGATGCCACAAAGACACCAAGGATAACACTGAAGGAGCTGCAAAGATCCACAGTGGAGATGGGAGTATCTGTCCATAGGACCACTTTAAGCTGTACACACCAGAGTGGAGCTTTATAGAAGAGTGGCCAGAAAAAGCCATTGCTTAAAGAAACAAATAAGAAAACACATTTGGAGTTTGCACAATAGCATGTGGAAGAGCCCCCCACCCCCACCCCACCAAACACATGGAAGAAGGTTCTCTGGTCAGATGGGTGAAGAAAGCCCCCAGGGAAGGTGATACATTAAATACCTTTATGGAAATGAGTAACAGGGGTAACATATGGAGAGTAGTGTGTATAAATGCCCGTAGCATGGGGAATAAGATCCCTGATGTTGAAGCTTTGGTGGGAGTGGCTGACTTGGATTTAGTGGCAGTTACAGAAACATGGTTCACAGAAAACCACGATTGGGATGTAACTATAACTGGCTATACTTTATTCAGAAAGGACAGGGTAGGAAGAAGGGGAGGAGAAGTGGCACTATATGTAAAAACTACTATTAAAGCTTTGGAATTACAGAGCTTAAAAGGGAGAGAGGAGGCATTGTGGGTTAAACTAGAAAGAGGGAAAGAGAAATCTATTTGCATTGGTCTGACATACAGACCTCCCTCACGAGAGGAAGAGGTGGACAGAGAGTTAATTGAAGACATACACAGCATTGCTAGGAAAGGGGAAGTGCTACTGATAGGAGATTTCAATATGCCAGATGTTGATTGGCACATTCCTGCTGCAGTATCATCTAGAAGTAAGGAGATCCTGGATTCTCTACAGGGAGAACTATTCAGGCAATTGGTAACAGACCCCACACGTGAAGGGGCCATACTGGACTTGGTGCTTACCAATGGTGAAAGTGTTTCTGATGTTGTAGTGGGAGATCATTTTGCATCCAGTGATCACCAGATGGTGTGGTTCAGTATTAGGACTAGGGCTGTTAGAATCCATTCAAAGGTGAGGATCTTAGACTTTAGGAAGACTAACTTTGCCAAGATGGGCCAATACCTCAGGGAGTCATTATTTATTTATTTATTTGTTTATTTATTTAACAGTTTTTCTATACCGCACTCTTCACTATCAGTGCAGTTTACAAATAACAAATACTGCAAAGACCAGGGGAACAGCTTTGCACATACAGAGAACAGGATCTTTTAACTTGGAGCTGAACTAGTGAACTATTTACATTAGTGGGATGGGAACAGCTGAGGGATGTAGAAAAACAGTGGGCAAAACTGAAAGGGGATATTTTAAGGGCAACCAACCTTTTTGTTAAAATGGTAAATAAAGGTAAAAGGAAAAGGAGACCGCTATAGCTTTCGAAAGAAGTAGCTGAAAAAGTGAAGAAAAAGAGGGAGGCCTTCATGAAATACAAGAGATCACAGAGAGAGGAAGACAGGCATCTATGTTTGGAAAAACTTAGAGAAGAAGTCAGGAAGGCAAAGATTCAAAAGGAGGAGGAAATACCCAATGCAATAAAATGGGGGGATAAGACGTTTTTCAGATATGTTAGTGAGAAGAGGAAGGGCAAAAGTGGCATTGTCAGACTCAAGGGTTCAGGGGAGGAATATGTAGAAGCTGATAAGGATAAAGCAGAATTGCTTAACAAATATTTCTGTTCTGTGTTCACAGATGAAGAACCAGGAGAAGGACCTCAGAAAACACCCACAAACAGGAACAGAAGCGAGGGGCATCTTGAACAATTGTCAGAAGACTGTGTTCGTGAGAAACTAGCTCAACTTAAAGTAGACAAAGCGATGGGACCGAATGGGATACACCCTAAAATACTGCAGGAACTTGGGAACATTCTAGCAGCTCCACTGACTGACCTTTTCAATGCCTCGTTGGAGTCGGGAGTGGTGCCAAAGGACTGGAGAGAGGCTCATGTGGTGCCTTTACACAAAAGCGGAAGTAAGGATGTGGTCGAAAACTACAGGCCGGTTAGTTTAGCTTCGGTGGTGAGTAAATTATTGGAAACGCTGCTGAAAGAGAAAATAGTGAGGTTTCTGCAGTCCAGCAGATTACAGGATCCAAGGCAGCATGGATTCACCAGAGGCAGGTATTGTCAGACAAATCTGATCGATTTCTTTGACTGGGTGACCAGGGGTTGGACCGAGGGAGAGCCCTAGATGTGGTGTATTTAGATTTCAATAAAGCCTTTGACACTGTTCCTCACAGGCGACTTATAAATAAACTGAGCACCCTAGGGATGGACCCTAAAGTTAATGCTTGGGTTAGAAATTGGTTGGGTGGGAGGCGACAAAGAGGTCAGGTAAATGGAGCTCTCTCTGAGGAGAAGGATGTTACCAGTGGTGTGCCCCAGGGATCTGTCCTTGGTCTGATTCTTTTTAACATCTTTGTTAGTGATATAGCAGAAGGGCTGTCGGGTAAGGTTTGCCTCTTTGCAGATGATACCAAAATCTGCAATAGAGTAGACACCCAGGAAGGTATAGATAACATGAGGAGGGATCTAGCTAAGCTTGAAGAATGGTCTAGAATTTGGCAGCTGGGATTTAATGTTAAAAAATGTAAGGTTATGCATTTGGGCTGCAGCAATCCAAGGGAGCAATATAGTATAGGGGGTGAAGTACTATTGTCTACTAAAGAAGAGCGGGACCTAGGTGTGGTTGTGTCTGATGATCTTAAGGTAACTAAACAGGTAGAAAAGGTGACGGCAAAAGCTAGAAGGATGCTTGGGTGCATACGGAGAGGAATGGCTAGCAGAAAAAAGGAGGTGATAATGCCTCTGTGTAAGTCTTTGGTGCGACCTCATTTGGAGTATAGTGTGCAATTCTGGAGACCGCACTTTCAAAAGGATGTGAACAGGATGGAGTCGGTGCAGAGGGTTTCTACTAAAATGATTAGTGGTCTTCATTAGAAAGCATATGAGTACAGACTTGGGGATCTTAATATGTACACCTTAGAGGAAAGGCGGGATAGAGGTGATATGATTGAGATGTTTAAATACCTCCGTGGCATAAATGTTCAGGGAGAGAGCCTCTTTCAATTGAAAGCAAGTTCTTCTACGAGGGGACATGGGATGAGGGTGAAGGGAAATAGATTCAGGAGTGATATGCGGAAATATTTCTTTACGGAACGAGTAGTTGATCCGTGGAATAGTCTCCCAGTGGAGGTGGTAGAGATGAGGACAGTAACTGAATTCAAAAAAGCATGGGACAAACACAGAGGATCTCTAAAGGTAAAAAGGGGACTGTTGTAGTTGTTGAAATGGAAGGACAGACTAAATAGGCCATGTGGTCTTTTTCTGTCGTCATATTTCTATGTTTCTATGAGACAAAATTTGAATTTTTTGGCCATCATGGGAAACACCATGTGTGGCGCAAACCCCACACTTCCCATCACCAAGAGAATATCATTCCCACAGTGAAACATGGTGGTGGCAGCATCATGCTGTGGGGATGTTTTTCATTGGCAGGGACAGGAAAACTGGTCAGGATTGAAGGAAAGATGGATGGCACTAAATACAGGGCAATTCTTGAGGAAAACCTGTTTCAGTCTGTCAGAGATTTGAGACTGGGATGAAGGTTCACCTTCTAGCAGGACAATGACCCTAAACATACTGCTAAAGCTACAATGGAATGGTTTAAAGGAAAACATTTAAATGTCTTGGAATGGCCTAGTCAAAGCCCAGACCTCAATCCAATTGAGAATCTGTGGCATTACTTGAAGATTGCTGTACACCAATGCAACACATCTAACTTGAAAGAGTTGGAGCAGTGTTGCCTTGAGGACAACTGATGTGCTGAGCTAATAGAGACATACCACAAGAGACGTACAGCTGTAATTACAGCAAAAGGTAGCTCTACAATGTATTGACTTTGGGGGGGAGGGGGGATACCTATGCACACTCATGATTTCAGGTTTTTTTTGTCTTACTTAGTAACATAGTATATGACGGCAGATAAAGACCAGTATGGTCCATCTAGTCTGCCCAACAAGGCGGCAAGAATAGGTGCACTTGCTGCTCCATACAGGTCACCTCTCCCTATGCCTTTGTTTAGGGATGTACCCACCGCTCCATGTAGGGCACCCCTATTTCTTCAGATATAAGAGCTAGCTATGCTTATTTTGATTTTATCCTGTTGCTATAAAGGGATCCACTATGTCTGTCCCATGCCATTTTGAATTCTGTCACTGTGTTTGCCCCCACCACTTCCATCGGGAGGGCATTCCAAGAATCCACCACCCTTTCAGCTAAAAAGTATTTCCTGACATTGCCTTTCAGTTTACCCCCTTGCAGCTTCCTGTTATGCCCTCTAGTTATACAGCTTCCCCGTCTCTGGAAGAGGTTTGTTTGTCCATTAATACTCTTTAAATATTTAAAGGTCTGAATCATATCTCCCCTGTCCCTCCTCCCCTCCAGAGTGTACATATTTAGGTCTTCAAGTCCCTTCTCATAAGTCTTCTAACGCAGGCTCCAAATCATTTTGGTCGCCTTCCTCTGAACCACTTCCAGCCTCTTTATATCCTTTGTGAGGAACTGAACATAATATTCCAAGTGAGGCCTCACCAGCGACTTGTACAGTGGCATTAGTACCTCTTCCTTTCTGCTGGCAATTCCTCTCTGTATGCATCCCAGCATCCTTTTGGTTTTTGTCACTGCCTTGTCACACTGTTTTGCCACCTTGAGATCATCAGAAACAATCACACTGAAGTCTTTCTCTTGGTCCATGCACATCAATCTCTCACCCCCTATCACATACAATTCCCTTGGCTTTCTTCTTCCCAAATGCATTACACTGCACTTTTTCACATTAAATCTTAACTGCCAGGCATTAGACCATTCTTCCAGCTTTTGTAGATCTTTTCTCATGTTCCCCACTCCCTGAGGGGAGACCACTCTGTTGCAAATTTTGGTGTCATCTGCAAAAAGACAGATTTTTCCATTCAGCCCTTCGGCAATATCACTCACAAATATATTGAACAGTACCGGTCCCAAGACCGAACCCTGAGGCACATTGCTAATCACCTTCCTTTCATCTGAGTGAGTTCCATTTACCATCACCCTCTTATTGTTTGTGTCACAATAAAATATATTTTGCACCTTCAAAGTGGTAGGCATGTTGTGTAAATCACATGGTGCTAATCTCCAAATCTCCATTTTAATTCCAGGTTGTAATGCGACAAAACAGGACAAACACCAAGGGGATGAATACTTTCTACATAGGAGTTCCCTGGCTCAGTTGACTCAAGCCCTACAGGGACCGCCACTCCACCCTCCAGTGCAAGCACTACTTAAAATGATGGCAGAGCTGCCTGCATGGTCGGGTGGCTGGAGGCAACTTGGACAACTTGGGGAATCTGCAGACGAGAAACAGTCAGGCTGCATTCCAGGACTGCTAACCCTGATGAGTGAGCTACATATGCAGCTATCAAGGCCACCATATAGGAACAGGCTGGCTGTACACCAGAGGGCTACCACCAGCGATTCAGAAAAGGAGGGTTCCAGATAAAAGAGAACCCTCGGAGGTTCCTCTGTCGATTGAAGGAGCTTGCATGGAAGTGGCTGCAACTGGAGGGAAAGACTGGGCCAGAGTAGCCAAGACTGTGCTATTGGAGCAGTTTTTGGAGGGCTTGTCCACCCCGATAAAACAGTGGGTATGTCAGTACCCCAAACTAACACTGGAGAATGCACTGGAAATAGCCGAAGGATATCATGAAGCCTAGTCAATGACTGAAGCAGACAGTGAGAAGGGGAAGAAGTTACCCATCAGCCCAAGAGGCCTGAAGGGGAAACCAGAACAGATGTTGGCTCCCTTGTTCCACCTCCTAGGCGAGGCCAGGGCCCCAGCCACAACACCTTCACCTGTTTTAGGTGCGGCGCATGGCGACACTTTGCTCGGGAATGTCTCTTAGGTACGGAAGAACCCATGGATGCTAGCCTAACCACCCCTCACACCTGCGCATTTGTGGACACTCCCTACCCCGGGGCACAGAACTTTGCGATTTTAGTGGAACTCAAGGAAATCTGCCTCCAGCCCTTGATAGACTCTGGGTGTTACCCAATTTCAAAGTGACTATGCAAAGTTGATAACACAGGTCTGTGTACATGGAGACCAGGGGCAGTATCCAATGGCACAGGTTTCACTTAAGACTCCAACAAGGCAACCACATTCAAGGTTGTGGTGCTACCCTGGCTTCCATATCCAGTGGTGATTGGCCGAGACTACCCAAACTTCAAAGTGATATGGGCCCAGCTAATTGAAGGCTCTGCTGTGTCAGACCAGGAAGATTTCCCAGAGATTTTCCCCCTGGAAGACCTTGATCTATACATTGAGAATCCCAAGCCTGCTAAGTCCCAGAGTTGGCGCTGCTGGGAAAATCTATGCTACCAACAGAAATGGGGGCAATTCTGGGGGAGAGATCTGGAGAGGGAGAACCTAAGGAAGTAAACCCCTGGGGATAGCTCAGGGCTCAGTGGTAGTGACCCAAATACAATTGTCCCCTTCCCCAGAGTGGGCCCATCAAGAGGATGAGTCCCTTAAACATGTTCAAGAGCAAGTTTTGGAGGTGGATGGGGTTCCTTATTTTGTGCTAAAGGGAAATTTTTTATACAGAGTCGCCGAGTGTACCCTAGAGGGGGAAGAACTAAAATAACTGATAGTTCCTCGGCCCTGTCGTCAGCAGATGTTATCATTGGTCCATAGTCATTAATTAGGGGGATACCTGGGGGTGGAGAAAACTAGAGCATGTTTTAGCTGGATTTTTCTGGCCCGAAATTCATAAACAGATAAAGTTATATTGCCAGTCAATCTGCACCTGCCAATTTCATAACCATGCCAGAGTCCAATCTGCCCCTCTATTGCCTATGCCCATCATTGAAATCTCATTTGAAAGAGTGGCCATGGATCTGTTACCCTTGGATTGAACCACCCGAGGCAGCGAGTATGTTTTAGTCATGCTGGACTTTGCTACTTGATACCTGGAAGTCATTGCTCTAAGGGATATGAAGTCTACTATGATTGCGAGTTCCCTCTGGAAAGTATTCTTGTGGGTGCTATTTCTGGAAAAGCATGACATAAATAAACAATAATGATGATGAAAAATACTCTGTGTTGCTCTAAAAATCTTCATTTTGTTGTGAATACTCTGGGACAGTGGTTCTCAACCTGGCCAGCTTGCTTCTCAAGATGTTGTTATTGTTGTTGTTAAGTGTCATCGAGTAATGTGGCTGGTTGTCCTAAACTGTGTTCAGTCTTCAGTCACTGGTTCAAGGGCAAGCCATGACAACCATTAAAAAAAAGTAGAACCCATTCCCCCCCCCCCCAAAAAAAAAAAAATTAAGGGCAGACTAGAGATGACATATGGTCCTTTTTCTGCCATCATGTTTCCATGTTTCTGGGAGGCTAATTGTCAATAGAGTGGTATTCATAGCTGTTGTTATTGTATCAATCCATCACATTGCTGGCCCTCTTCTTTTTCAAGACCTTCAACCTTGCCCAACATGATGTCTTTCTTTAATGATCTTTCCCTTTGCATCATGTGTCCAAAGTATGAAAGTCAAAGTTTTATCATCTGAGCTTCTGAGGAAAGCTTAGATTTGATCTTCTCTAGTACTGATTGATTTGTTCTTCGAGCAGTCCATGGTACACACAGTATTACATCACCAGCACCATAATTCAAAGGCACTGATTTTCTTCTTCACTGTCCAACTTTTGCAGTCATATCATGTTACTGAAAATACCATGGCTTGGACAAGTCAGATCTTTGTATGAGGGCTACGTCTCTGCACTTGAAAATCTTGTCTGAGGCCTTCGTAGCGATGCTGCCCAGAACAATGCTTCACTAGATTTCTTGACTGCTTGTTGTTTCTTTATTGATTATTGAACCAAGCAGGCTAAAGTTGCCAATATTTCTATTTCTTCTTCATCAAGGATGAAATAATTGATTTTGCCAGTTGTCAGGATCTTGGTCTTCTTCATGTTAAGGTGCAGGCCTATGTTTAAGACTAGTTTCTAAACCTTCACAAAGAGGAGTTTGCTTGTTAATCTCATTATAGTTTGATCTTCCTTGTTACAATGTACTTAGTTGAAATATTATTGTTACAATGTATTCAGTTGAAATATACTGTCTGTTATGTTCCCTGTAAACCGACTTGAATTGTAGAAAGTCGGTATATAAAAACTGTTAAATAAATAAATCAAATAAATAAATATGTTCCTTGATCTTGATAAGCAGATGTTTCAGATAATTTTCATTCAGCCAGTAATTTATTTATTTATTTAACCCGTTTTCTATACCGCCTTAGCCTTCAATCAAAGTGGTTTACATTATGCAATCACTACAAACAGGTACTGGTTTGTGGCCCTCTAGGGCTGGATTTGGAGACTCCTGCCTTACACCTATGTCATTTAAGATTGTGAGTGGGCAAGGTGCAGATCTCCAAGACATCAAAAGGTTAGATAGAATGTGTCACATACCTCTTTGCTTCTTACCACCACCAAAATATTGTCTATTAGACAACTTTTTGGTGGTGGTGAGAAATGAGGAGGCATGTGGCACGTTCTATCTACCCTTTTGATGTCTAGGGCATCTGCACCTTGCCCACTCACAATCTTAAATGACATAGGTGTAAGGCAGGGGTCTCCAAATCCATCCCTAGAGGGCCACAAACCAGTCAGGTTGGCAGGATATCTCTTTTTTTGAAACTTTTATTTTCATTTTGCAACAAACAAAGAAACAACACACCAAAAAAGACAAAACAAGTATACAATAAGGAAAAGTAAACCCATTACCCCCCACCCCGGTGCTTCTTCTCTACCCGTTTGTATCAGCATGTGAGCGCTTCCAGTTAACAGTGATTATACATCAAACAATCAAAAAATATCCATAATACAGCATGATCATGAGACAGAGATATATACAAAGTTAGACAGTCAGATGAGAGCATTTAGCAAAATGTACATATTCATTGAACATCTTCCATTAAGACCAATAAGAAGGAGTCTGAACGGAGGAAGCACACAGACGAGGTATTTGTTCATATTTACTGTAGAGACAGGCATGATTCCACCATTCATTGAGGCTCAGATGGGAACTAATTTCCCAGTATTACTCAATGAGGGAGACAGCAATGCAAGCATAAAGTTCAAAAGGAGATAAGCCATTTCTTGGGAGAGAGGGGATCCCCGCAACTGGGCGAAGTCCCACTATCCTCGAGAAAGGGACTCCTGAGAGTGCAATATAGACTAAATACGACCCCAGACCCGTCGCCAGTTATATTGTAGTGCGGGATATTCATGCATAACATGAAATGAAGTAATAAACCAATGGCCACAGGACGTGTCCAGCAACCATTACCCTGAGTAGTGTTCCATATGTCTAAACTGTGAGGAGTGTAAAAAAACACCGGTGGGCTAGAAAGAAGAGGGTCTGAGTGAGTGAGGCGGGTCGGAAAACCCGTGTCCCTCTGCTCCAGATAAGGCTCCATTGCTCCGAGGTTAAAGTCACATGCAATTCTCTCTCCCATACTTTCTGCGCTATAGAGGTATCTCTAATGATAGCATTACATAAGGTTAGTAAAATTGGATGCTACACCCGGTAAACTACCGAGAGATCGGAAGTTTCCAATCAACCTTATGCAGAGAGTGCCGATGGCGGGAGTACTCTAGTGTTCCGAATGCAATACTGAAGTTACACTGACCAGAGTCGGGAGTCGAAAGGTTGCATAGGAATATTAAAGGCACCTAAAGTGTCGAAAAACATTGGTGGATAGTGGGAATCTAATGGGAGAGTCATACCAGGGAGTAAGGTAAGAGGAATCGGTGAGCAAAGGCCCGCTACTATATCTAGCCACACAGGTCTGCTCGGTACTGGAGCTCAACCAACAAGCACCTTGTTTGAGAAGAAAAGATTGAGGGAGCACTTGAATAAAATCGCCACCAAGTATTAATGGAGCATTAGCGGAGGCCGAGGCCACTGCGCAAAACTTGCATAGTGAGCAGGGTTGTCCACATTCGGGACATAGTGCAAATACACGTGAATTCACTATCTCCAACCTCAAGGTGTACACGGGCCCATCTACCCTCCATGTTAGCGCTAAGATCAGGTACAGTAGCGTGCAAAAACTTCTTGACCAGAATGACTATCCCGTACCATTTGGAAACGGTGGGAGAGTAGGCAGCTACCATGTGAGGCCTAGCATTGAGTTTCAGTGTTTCAGCAGAGTGTAATGCGTTTCCTGAAGAAACACCTAATCAACGTGCTCGTGGCTAAGATAGCTAAGGATTTTCTTTCTGCTGAGTGGACCAGCAATGCCTTGTACGAGGAATAATCAGATTTACATGAGGCCATTCAGAAAAGTTAAAATTCTGAGCATGATCACACATAATTTCACTGTGTCCCCCAAACTGACGTATCTGGCTGTACACATGACATAGGAAAATAAACTAATATAATACAATGAAGCGCCCCACATTAACAAATATAACCGCAGTACGGTAGAGGAGAAGCAAAACCCCAAAATTAATGGCGACCATTTGTATGCGGGGAGAAAACCCAGAGAAGGCAGAAATTGAAAACATATAACCTGTAGGACTGTGCGTGCTCAGAATCCGACCGAGGCACACAACATCAATGGATATGAGACCAAACACAAAGTCCTACAGAGAAAGAAAGAAAGTCCAGGCTATTTCTGTGCTGGGCTATGACCTCCGCATCGGGCCCCTCAAAATGGCGGACAGAGCCGGCAGATAAGAGTCCAAATTTGGGATTAGCGCTGTTCTGCTCTTTGGAGTCCAAAAATGTTGATAATAGATCAGGATCCTCGAACGTCCTGGTCTGGTTATGGAGAGTCACTCGGAGCTTCGCTTCATATTCCAAATGATGATTCGCTCGGGCAGCATGTAAAATTTGTTCCACTTGTTGATATCGTAGCAAGCTAAAGATAATAGGCCGGGGGGTCGTGCGGTTGAGCGCCATGCGGGCAGGAACACGGTGTGCTCGATCGATTTCCAGTTCTCTGTGAAAAGTAATCTTCAGCAAGGAGGGAAGAGTTTTGAGCAAGAATTCTCTTATTCCCTCCGGCATTCCAAGGAGCCTCACATTGTTGCGACGGGCGCGATTATTGCTATCTTCCAACTCCTTTTGAAGATTCTGTATCTGGCGCTCATGCCGTAATGAAAGACCTTCAAGTCGGTCTTGGAGCACTCACAAGTCTTCTCGCATGGCTCGAAGCGCTTCTCCATTAGACTGCACCAATTCCTTCACGCCGCGTATTTCCTCCAAAATCTCCAGGTGCATTGCGGGGTTTTCACGAAATGGAACCATCTTCTGCGGGGAGGATACCTCCGTTTTTGAGCGTTTTCCGTGAGAAGAAGAAGGAGGAGCAAAATAGTAAAGTCAGGATTCTGAGTAGGCCTCTCGGGAGCTTCAACGCAAAGCGTCCTACCCGCTGGACATCAGGCTCCGCCCCCCTTGGCAGGATATCTCTAATGCATATATATCTCATGCATATTCATTAGGGCTATCCTGAACACCCGACTGGCCTAGGGCTTCAAGGAGGACTGGTTCAGAACCACTGGTCTACACTGAATGATGAGTTGGATCAGCTTTCTTTAATATTGGTAGGAAGACATGTTCTCCAGTCAGTTGGCCATGATGTAGTCATCAAATAACAAACACCCAATATTAGTAAGAAGATAATATCACTTCACCCTCTGTCCCAAAGCCATGACATCACTTTGATCGCTACATCAAAAGTGCAAGAAGTGTTATTTGTAAACACTTAGAATGTTTGAACATTTTAAGTCCCTGGATCGTATTTGCAGCGTTCATATGTTCCAAGTATATACAGATAACACTTCCTGTGCTATAGCGATCATTTTTATATGATATTACCTTCTTATTAATATTGGGGTTCTGGTATTTGGTAACTAGAAACATAAAAACATGTAAGCAGAAAAAGACCATATGGCCTATCTAGTCTGCCCTTCCATATCAAGTACTATAGTCCCCTTTTTTTACTTTAGAGATCTTCTGTGCTTGTCCCGTGATGTCTTGAATTCAGATACTGCCTTGTCTCTACTACCTCCACTGGGAGACTATTCTACCCATCTACCACTCTTTCCGTGAAGAAATATTTCTGCATATTACGCCTGAATCTATCCCCTTTTATCCTCATCCTATGCCCCCATCCCATTGCAGAGCTTACTTTCAATTGAAAGCTGCTCTCCTCTTGTGCATTTCTTCCACAGAGGTATTTAAATGTCTCTATCATATCTCCTCTATTTCACCTTTCCTCCAGTGTATACATATTAAGATCTTAGGGGCTTGTTTACAAAGCTGCGGTAGCGATTTCCAATTGTTATCGGAGCCGCGGCCCCATTGATTTCAATAGGGCCGAGGCTCCGATAAGGATCGGAAACCGCTACCACGGCTTTGTAAACAAGCCCCTTAAAGTATGTCCCCATATGGTTTATAACAAAGACCACTGACCATTTTAGTAGCCACCTTCTGCACTGACTCCATCCTGTTTATATCTTTGTGAAGGTGTGGTCTCCAGAATTGCACACAGTACTTCAAATGGGGACACACTAAAGACTGATACAGAGGCACTATCACCTCGTTTTTTCTGCTGGCCATTCCTTTCCTTATGCACTCAAGCATCCTTTTGGCTTTTGCCATCACCTTTTCTACCTGTCTAGCCACCTTAAGATCATCAGAAACAATCATACCCAGGTCGCGCTCTTCTTGCATGGACAGATGTACTTTGATAGCACTTCTGTATAAGTCTCTGGTGTGACTTCAATTGGCGTATTGTGTGCAATTCTGGAGACCACACCATCCAACGGGCATAAATAGGATAGAGTTGGTGCAGAGGGTGGCTACTAAAATAATTAGTGGTCTTTGTTATAAAGCATATGAGGCAGACTTAAAGATCTTAATATGTATATGTTAGAGGAAAGGTGGGATATGGGAGATATCATAGAGATGTTTAAATACCTCCAAGGCATAAATGCACAAGAGGAGAGCCTCCCAGTGGAGGTAGTAGAAATGAGAACAGTATCTGAATTCAAGAAAGCATGGGACAAACACAGAAGATCTCTGAAGGAAAAGACGGGACTATAGTATTTGATATGGAAGGACAGATTAGATAGGCCATGTGGTCTTTTTCTGCCGTCGTCTTTCTATGTTTCTTTTATGCCATGCAGGGTAGGAAGTATCATTGCAGACAATGTATTAGGAAGGGCACTAGTCTAAGCAATTATTATTATTATTGTTTATTATCATACTTGACAATAAATGTCAAGCCAGATTACAAATCGTATAGTAATGATTAAAAAGAAAAAAAAAAGACAGCCAACCCGCGCTTACAGGACTCCATCTGTCTTCTTTAAGCATTAGACAAAAAATAAGATAGCATTTTTTAACAGCATTTGCGATTAAATCCCTGTCATCCCTCTCCATTGTGGAGCTGAGATTTAAGCATGGGGACGGAGAGGAGAAATAGGTAATTTACACGCTTTGTTGGGCCCCATTTCAGTGAGAGCCAGAAATGTTATTTGGTAAAACAATTTCAAACCATGCAACTGAGTCCAATGATTTAGCCACAAAATCAAATTTTACAGGGGACCATTCTTTGGAAGGGGGTTTTCTTCCCCTGCCCTCAAAGGCAAACTTGTTACACTGCATGCCTTTTCAGGCTGGGAGACCATGGTGGAATTCCTGCGTTTGGCAGTGTTGCTGATGTAAATGGGTTGCACACGGGTCAAAGGTCTGCTAGGCCTCTACATCTGCAGCTTTGTACAGGCCTCACCTCCAAAAGCCTCAAAGTGTGTAGCCAGGCACAGCCTAATGTGTATTAGCAAGACAAAAGCCCAAGGAGGAGAAGAGAGGGGATGAGCTTTAATTTACTGAAGATTTATTAGGCCTCATGAAATCAGCCTGAGCTGCCTATTTTCTCTATCATTTAGCCACATCTAAAGGGGGCGGCTTTGTTGGGGGAGATGGTCATTTAGAATTATCCAGCAACAAATCTCATTGGTGTAAAGAGGATGCGGGCAGGAGCTGGGTACTTAGAAAAGTTCACATTCTACACACAGAGCCTCAAATCTGGAAATGTGGGAACTAAGGAGTGGGGGATGTCCTTTCAGGCCTCATCTAACCCTTCTTTCTGCTTTTATTGAAGAATGTTGGCTCATGCAAAACAACAACAACCCAACTTAATCACTTTTTTATACAATTCAGGTGGCATCGAAAGCAAAGCCATTGGGGGTTCCTTTTTCCTGCTTGGATTTTTTCCACTTTTCTATCATTTGCAGTATTGTTGCTAAACGTTTTGAAAGCTCCTCCTATGCAGCCACACCCACCAGTTACAAATCCAGGTAAATGTGGGTCCGATCCTTCTCAGGCCTCCGTGCAGACATCATGCTGTTGGTTTGTTGTAGGAAAAACATGATGCATGAGCAAGGGGAATGAAAAAATTAGAGGAGGTGGCCATAAAAAAATGTGCCGACCTTTAATTATATTAAACAGGCATGTAAGCTTCCAGAATAACTAGCTGACGCATGTTCATAAATAAGTCCCTTAATTTGCTATTGCTGAAATAACTGCACCAAGCAGAAAGCAAAACCCATCTCCACTAACCTTTTATGACTATTGCAAATTAATCCAAAGTTGTACTGTTTGTAATTGCTTAAAGCAGCAAACTTATTCTCCTCCATTTAGAATAAATGTCCAAATTAAATACTTTGCCTACCCTCCAAGGGCCTGCTGTAATCTCTTTCCTAGTGGTTTTACAATATTAAAAAGACATATTTCTTCTGTATTCAAGGGAAATAAAAATTACATTTGCAGAACAAAGCTGACAATAGTCTATTCTTGTGACACATAGAGAAAGCACCAGTCCTTTGTCTTCCTGCATTAGTCTGAGCTGAAAAGCTTTCTCTGCCAGTGCTAAAGAGAAATGGACCTACAGGAGGAACCTGCATTTATACAGACCCGGAGATCCCAGTTGCAGTTCCACTTCCATACTCACATGTGAGCTGGAGTCAGGCACTTAGGGGCCTGTTTACTGAGCCACATTAGGCATTTAATGCAGGTTTAAACACATGCTTAAAAATTCTTAATGGCTGGCAGAACTCACTGTTGTACATTAAATCGCATATTTAGCACCTAACGTGGAGCATGATGTTAATGTGGGCAAGGCAGTGGGAAAGGGGTGGGGATTGAGGCACTGACGTTACCGTGTATTACCATTTAACTGCAAGGCAGGTGCTTAGCGCAGAACCGAAACCGCTGATGTGTTATTTGCTACTGCATTAGCGTGAAGTAATATCATAGCTTTATCGACACAAATGCTAGGCGTGCTCTCATTGCCATAAAGTCTTTACCATAAGAGGTTTTGCCACTAATGTGCCTTAAATATTATCATTCATGCACCTTATCAAAGTCATTCGCATGGGTCAATACTGATTTTACCAACTAGGCACAAGGAACGAAAGGAGACCTCACCAACTCTATGATGTCGCTACAGATCCTAGATCTCAAAAACCTCCCTTATTTTAATACCCCCAAAATTATATATTCCACAGACAATGAAATGAATACTTTGTACCTTTTTTAAAAAAAAAACAAACAAGGTGACCAAAGCCTGACGGAGGCCCACATTTCGCCATCAGGATGCTTTAGAAAAATTATTTTCAAAAGCCGAAAGAGCTGAAAAATACAATGAATTAGAAATGTACAATCATGTAAAATCCTCATTTAGGATGGCCAAAAGCATAGCCTTTATGCCGTTATTACAGCAGAAGCCTGATTGTCCAGGGCGAAAGGAATTGTTTGCTTCCTAGAACCTTGAAATTTGCACAAGGACTGTATTGTCTAATGATTTGGCTGGGAAGGGAAGATTCCATACGGGTCGGAGGTTACATGGCAAGGCTGGTTGCTCTTTCAGAAGAGGTTGACCGTGGAACGCTTTCAGGAGGATGGAACTTTCCCCGGGGAAGGCTGCTGTTTATCAGGTCCAGAAAGAGTTGACCAAAAGAGTTCCAGCAGTTTTTGAATAGTGAAGGAGGAATAACGTCAGCTAAGGAGTTGCATGAATTTGGCGAGTTTAGTCGTTTTGTGAGATGAAAGAGTGAAAGGGGTGTAAATTGGGCAAAGATGCTAATGTGGTGCATTCAGGAGACACTCAGGTAGGGCGAATAGCAGAGGAGGAAAGAGATTTACTGCTGGTGGGTTTCCCTGATAGGTCATGAGCTTTGAAACCAAATAGGAAGATAATTGGTTTGGGGAAATTGAGATGTCTTCAGAGGTTTGAACGGACTTTGGAGCCAGAGTGTTAAAGATACAAAAAGCTTGTTTTGGAAAGTTCTCTTGTTTATGGATCAGTGTTGTAAAAAAAAGGTTTTTTTTCAGAAATAATTTCATCTCCAGATAAAAGGCAGAGCCTACATTGGTTAATTGGTATATGGAAGAGTTCAAACATACGTGGGTAGATTGTTCTTCCATCATACAACTAACAATAGAATGGAGACAGAACATAGATGATAATTTTGTTTTATGCTGTGGAATTCTTCTGCAACTTGGGAATTGTTCTTGAATGGCTTAATAGCTGTGAAGAGAACATTTAATTTAATCTGCAGTTTGATACGTATATGATTCACATTTTACATACTGACGTTACTCCTAAGGAGCTTGGGTTTGACAATGAAGTTTTTTCAAAGTCTACAGACTGTTTTTTTAGGGAATATAAATTCACGTCCTTTTGGTTTAAAGAATAATTAGATTCCAAAGAATTTGTTCCACATTTGAAGAATTCTAAATTAAGGCACAATATCTTTTGGGAAAATTATTGCAAAGAGAATATCCCTCAAGTATTTAAAATTAAAGGCACGCAGAACTTTCTGTAACAACCGTGATTTACTGTAGTAATCTGAAAATTATGATTCATCGACATGGGTGTATATATATTCTTCCTTTAGTCTGAACATTGTGAAAAGTATTTCAGCAAATTAGAATGCTTTAAATGTACATCCTTGCTTGCTTATTCCTGGGACCAAAATTTAAAAGAACTACTGTGTCCTTCAGAAGACCCCTTGGGAAAATCTAGGAGATTGTGCATTATTGATGGTTTGGAATTCACTGGACGTTTTAAATGCTGCCATCGTATTACTTCTCAAATTACTTGATCTGTTAAGGATTTAGGGGCCTTTTGCTAAAACATGGCGCTATCACTGAGTACCATGCCCCACTGGTCAGGTGCACTTTACTTCACCCCTAGACAGCCTTAGAGATGTTTTGATAGTTCAACTTGACCTAAATGCTGCTGTCAATGTTCTTGGTCATACCCTTCTTCTTGATCAATTAAATGATTCAGGAATCAAAGACACAGTATTAAATTGGTCTTGTTCTTCTCCATTGAACCAGACCTTTCCAGTCTCCATTGGGGATTCATTGTCAGAAACACACCCACAAATCTGCGATGTTCCACAGGGCTCTATATTTTCACCCACTCTTTTCAACCTCTTTGTTCTCCTCTGGCCCTGTTGATTCAAGATCTCAATGTCAGTTCCTTTTTTTTATGCGGATGATGTTCAGGGATAACTAATCATGTGATAAACCTTGGTTTGAGAAACAGGCCCAGACCAGTTTCTTGTTAAGTTCTTAACAAGGTAGAGGTGGGTAGTTGTAACAAGGAGGGAATTTCCTCACTTGAATCTTGTGGATACTTCCCAAGAGACCAGTGGCCCATCATTACATTATAGCCTTCTACTTTCTAATCCAGCCCCTCTTATCCTGTTGCCCCTGCCCCTTCCCCTTCCCCTTTCCATACTTCCACTTCCTCTTTGTCTACAGATTAAATCCTGGGGCTGTTGCAAGTGTGCTAGTTTTGCAGATGTGTCTGTAGACTTACATCTTTGTGCTGTTAATTAAATTTATCAGTGCTTTAAAATAAAATTAGAACTGACAAAGAGACGATCATCCTGGCTTGGAAATGGATTTTTTTTGTTTCCTTACTCCTTCCCTTTCCAAATCATTAGGAGATTGGTTAGGTGTTAGGAGAGGGAAAATTAATGAATAGAGTAGAACAGGTAAACGTAGATTGGTTGTTTACTCCATCAAAAAGTAGAAAGATTAGGGGACATGCAATGAAGCTAGAATGTAACCCATTTAAGACTAATAAGAGAAAATATTTTTTTCCTTCAACGTGTAATCAAACTCTGGAATTTGTTACCAGAGGATGTAGTAAAAGCTGTTAATGTAGCTGGGTATAAAAATGGTTTGAACAAGTTCCCGGAGGAAAGGTCCATAAACCACTATTAAAGAGGACCCAGAAAATCCACTGCTTGCTCCGGGGCAAGCACTGTGGAACCTGTGCCTTTTTGGGAAACTGCCAGGTACTTGTGCCCTGGACTGGCCATTGTTGGAAATAGGATACTGGGCTTGATGGACTTTGGTCTGACCCAGTATGACATTTCTTATGTTAGGGATCATCGCCCATGAAAATTGAGACCCCCCCCCCCCATTTCAAGAGGACCTAGAATCAAAACTTAATAAAATCACCGACTGGCTACAGAAACACAAAGTGGTGCTAAGCACAGAAAAAGACCTAAGTACTGTGGATTTCCCACAATCAAAAACCTCTCCCCTTTCAGCCCTGTATTTCTTCCATTCCATTTTCAGTACAGAAATCTATTTGTTCACTAGGTCACTAGATATTTGACAGCAAGTTCACCTTCGCATCTCACATGTAAAACTGCCTTTTCTTCTTAAGAAGTATTAAACAATTAAGCCATATTTTGATACTAAAACACTAAAAATAGTCATTCACTCCAGATGTGTCGGAACGCTGTGTTCCGTGGGGGAGTCCAAACTCCGTCCCTGGGCCAGTGGGATCTGACCTCCTGCAGGCAGACAAAAGAAATCTGTGCAGCGATAGCAGCGCTCTTCTGCTCATGGGGGATGGGATCCATGCGGGCAGCCTGTTGTTTGCCGGGTTGCGATTGCCGGCCATCCCCTATTTCTGCCCGCAGGAGATTGGATCCCCATGGGCTGAACTGAAGTAGGGGAAGCCCCCATTCCAAAAGCAAAGTGTTGGTGTGGCCAGGGTCCCTGTGCCGGCCCTCCCCCCCCTCCTTTTCCAACGCCTATGATTCACTCATAACAAACTGAATTACTGTAACTCCTCATTAGCCGGCATTTCACAATTTCATTTAAAGAGACTTCAAATTATAAAAAACACTGCGGTCAAGCATATCTACAGTGCAAAGAAATCAGACTATGCAACTTAATTGCTTTATGAACGACACTGGCTTCCCATTTCCAACAAAATCAAGTGCAAAATTCTCCTATTGACTCATCAACTTTTCAAACTGGTTTCCCAATCTATCTCCATTCGCAACTTATTCCTTTTCATCTGACCTGCACTCTGCATGTAGCTAACCAAAACTTACTAGTTATTCCATCTAAAACTATATTCTACCTTGAGACATATAGGTCCATTGCCTTCCGTTCTTCCGCATCCCAGCTTTGGAATGATCTATTGACAGAAATCAGGCTCAAACTTCATACAAGAAATTCAAGGCGGGCCTTAAAACTTGTTTTGTCGAGTATACCTTTCAATAAATACTGAACTTTTGCCATTGATCCCTACTCTCTCATCCCCTAGGGCCTACTCTGTTCCTTATGTTTCCTCAGTTATATGTTTACACTGTATTGGTAGATATTGTTATCCAATAACATTTTGCTGCTAATGTCTCCTTCATTCTGTCTTGAATGTAACCGTGGTTTTAATGTTTGCTTCTAGCACACTCTTTTTCAGATTTAAATCACTATGGGGCATGTTTACTAAACTGAGTTAATGTAGCTGTGGCTACGTTAACGCGCATTAAGGCGCCATAAGGTGCCTTAACGGGACATTCTGTACCATTAAGGCGCCTTAACGTTCCCGGCCGCGTTAAGTGCAAAAAAGGGTGGAGAGAGGGCGGGGAGAAGGGGTCAATGGGCAGGGAGTGGGTGGGGAGAGGCCCCTTTCACACTAATGCGAAGGAATTAAGGGCTGAATCCTAACGCAACTGAAAACCAGGCGTTAGCACACAATTGCAGGAGAGCGAAACCATTTCAGTTAGCAATGTACAGCAAAGCCAGGGAAACCTACAAAAAGTGATGAGTGATACATGTGCACAGAACAAAAGGGTAAATAAACACTGAAAATGACCTGAACAAAATGTAAAACAAACATAACCAAGCTGGCCAATAGTGATATGAATGGGAAACATCAAAAAACACTACCAAGAAAGCTCCAAAAAAAGGATATTAATTTTGGAAGGGTCTATGCTCTGTCCCCATACGAGGTGAATGATCCCACAGTGAAATAGCGCTGATCACGGTTTTCCCTTGTTATTGGTCAGGTTTTCTATGGGGTGCACACGTTCCGCAACAGCAGGGTGGGCATGTCGGAACGGGCAACTGGACAAATGCTGGAAATGGGGATACAGAGGGCTGCAGGCGGCACATGCTGTGGTGCAGCTGGGCCACAGTGTGGCCCAGGGTGATACCTAGGTGGCTCATAGGAATGCTGAAAGAGTAGAGCAGCCAGACAGTAACTGATGAGGGCCCAACATGGGCACTAGTGTGTTTCCCACAGTGTCACAGGGGATAGTACCCAGCAGGTACCCCCAAGTGCACAGAACATTGGCAGGAGGTGCTGTGGGGAAGCGTGGACATCTATGCGGGCACCCCTACCCCATAACCCGCAACATAGGCAGCCGCCTACCGCCAACACTGGATGGCCTGCAACTGCGCACCACCAGCACCACCAGCAGAAGGGCATGTCAGCATGGTGGCAGAGGGGTACTGGCAGTGGAGGGGGCAGTGGCAGCTGCCCACAGCAGACCATGGCCTAGCACTGTGTAGGTGGGTGCCATGCATTGCAACAGACAGGCCCTATCTGACAAACAGTCATGGTATCCCCAGGGACTGCACTATCTTTGTGGCAACATGGTGGTGCAGTGCACACAGCCAGTGTGTTCAGGAGCAGAAGGTCACAGGTTCAAGTCCCAGCTGTGGTTCCTGCCAACCCAGTCCCCATATTTTACCCACTATTAAAACGTGGTAATAAAGACGGAGCCTTTATTGCAGATAACATAAACATGCCTTAAACCCCTATATTTTACCCTACAGAGCACAGACACCATAAACATGCGCAATACCTAGAGCAGAGTTTCCCAACTACAGTCCTGGAGGGCCAAACACCATTCAGGTGTCATGCTGTCTCTAATACAGATGCCTCTGCTGCATTTCTATGCACCGCCCCCATGGTATGCAGATGTATCTCATGCATATTCATTAGGGACAGCATGAAAACCCGAACAGTGTTTGGCCCACCAGGACTGGAGTTGTGAACCTCTGCCCTAGAGCAGCGGCCAACAGGGGCAGACACACCTGCACCCACAGTCTCCAGTATCCAAAGCCTTGTGGAGAGGCTGGATGTTGGGCCCTGCGTGCATCTCCCAATACTAGCACTTACATACCCTAGCAATGCCACCCTAAACCTGGGAATACGGTACACATATATCAAGAGGTTGCTATGATTATTGGCAGATAGCAATTCCTAAGTTAAGCACAATCTGCTCATTGAGCTGTATCATACCAACCTCTCTGATGTCTGTGGAGTGTGTTTCAGGTCTGGTGTCTGACAGTGTTCACCACCCTGGGGATTGACCCCAACAGTATTGCGTACCATAGCCATGCCTGCACTGTGCCAAGTACTGGTGCGGTGGCCAGGGCTGCCAAAAGCCTCTATATTTGCACAATGCTGGCATAGGTGTGGGAGTGTGTGTCTGTCTATCCAGTGTATGGTGGCTGCCAACACCTTACTCAGCCCACACTGCTTGCACTGTTTCCAGTGTTAGTCTGCCAATGTGCATAATGAGGAGCAAGGTACTGTGGGTATAGCCCGGACAGGGTGGCCTGGGCAGGATGCATCTGCACAGGGCATAGGGCAATGGCTGAGACATTGTAGTGCCCGGCCACCACCTGCATGACAGGGTGGCCACAGCATGTTCTGCTGGGAGGTCACTCTCACCCTTACTGTGCAGTGACCACGGCATTGCTTGGTTCCCCCATAGTGCTATATAGTATTCTTTTCAATTGATGTTTATGGGTTATCTTTTCTGGGGCCTAATCACTGACTTATCTGCTTGGTGGGTGTGCTCACATCCCAGTTCTGGGTACACACATCTTCTCCAAGAACATGTGCTATGAACTAGCAGACTGTCTGCAGTTATATGTGTATGGCTGGAACACCCTGCAGGGTGCAGTGGCTTGAGACTCGCTGCTGGAGAATGTCAGATGGTGATGGGGGCAGCTGAGCATTTCCAGGCCTACTGTCTGTCTGCCATTGCCTTATGGATATGTACAGATCTGTCTTGACTGCCCTGTAGGGTGTCTGTTCCCCAGCAGGACTGAGTTTGATGGTCCTCTCTACTGCCACCATTGCAGGGAGATTCTGTTTCCCACCCTAAGCCACAGAGGCCGGGTTGGGTGGTGGTGGTACATAATCTGCCTATGGGTCCAAATATGATATATGTGGAACGTGTTCCCAAGTTTAGGATGGCATTGCTGAGGTATGCAGGTGCCAGTATTGGGAGATGCTGCTCTGCGCAGGGCCCAACAGCCTGACTCTTCATGAGGCTTTGGATAGTGGAGCCTGTGGGTGTGGGTGTTTATGCCCCTGTTGGCCGCTGCTCTAGGGCAGAGGTTCCCAACTCCAGTCCTGGTGGGCCAAACACTGTTCAGGTTTTCATGCTGTCCCTAAAGAATACGCATGAGATACATTTGCATACAATGGGAGCGGTGCATACAAGTACAGCACAGGCATATTTATTAGGGACAGCATGAAACCTGAATGGTGTTTGGTCCTCCAGGACTGCAGTTGGGAAACTCTACTCTAGGGATTGCACATGTTTATGGTGTCTGTGCTCTGTAGGGTAAAATATAGGCATTTTAGGCATGTTTACTTTATCTGCAATAAAGTTTCCATCTTTATTACCACGGTTTAGTACTGGGTAAAATATAGGGACAGGGTTGGCAGAAGCCACAGCTGGGACTTGAACTTGTGACCTTCTGCTACTGAACACACTGGCTGTGTGTACTGCACCACACGGACAGATCATTCCCTGGGGATACTATGACTGTTCGTCAGACAGACCCTGTCTGTTGCAGTGCATGGCACCCACCTAAATGGGGCTTGGCCGTGGTCTGCTGTGGGCAGATGCCACTGCCCCCTCTGCCACCAGCACCCCTCTGCCACCATGCTGCCATGCCATTATGTCGGTGGTGCTGGTGGTGCGCAGTCCCAGGCCATCCAGTGTTCTGGTAGGCAGCTGCCTATGGTGTGGCTTCTCAGGTAGGGGTGCCTATATGGACATGCGCGCTTCCCCCCTGCACTGCCTGCCAATGTTATGTGCCCTTGGGGGTACCTTCTGGGTAATATCCCCTATGACACTGTGGGTCACACATTCGTGCCCATGTTGGACCCTCGTCAGTTGCTGTCTTGCTGCTTTACAGTTTTGGCATTACTATTTGCCACCTAGGCATCTGCCTAGTCCGCACTGTGCCCCAGCTGGACCACAGCATGTGCCGCCTGCAGCCCCCTGTATCCCATTTACAGCATCAGTACAGTTGCCTTTTCCTACATGCCCACTCTGCTGTTGCTGCACATATGCACGCCATAACAAACCTGCCCAATCTAAACGACAGAGACCCTGATCAGCGCTGTTTCAATGTGTGATCATTCACTTTGTAGGGGGACAGAGCATAGACCCTTCCAAACATGATATCTTAATTTTTACGCTTTGTCAGTAGTGTTGCTTTATGTTTATCATTAATATCATTATTGGCCAGCTTGGTTATTGGGATTTTAAATGTGGTTCTGGTCAGGGTCGGCCCGTCCATTGAGCAAGAATGTTTTTTGCACTGGGCCCCGCATTTCAGGGGGCCCCGCGCAAGGAACATTCTGCTTTTTTTAAAATTACATTTTTAAAAAAAAGCTGGCTCTGGCTGCTGCCGCTGCCGCCGCCGCCGCAACAGCAGCAGAATGAAGTGTCCCGTGGGGCCTCCTCTGCTCGCTGAGCCCCTCTGCAAGGGCTTTCAGATTCGCGAAGGGAGAGTGTCTCCCTCGCATCTCTGTTAAGCCCGCAGGGGCTAATGGGAAATTTCCCATCAGCCCCTCGCGTCGAAAGGGGCAGATGGGAAAGTTCCCAAGAGCCCCTGCGGGCTGAACAGAGACGCGAGGGAGACCCTCGCCCGTCGCGACTCTGAAAGCCCGTGCAGAGGGGCTCAGAGAGCAGAGGAGGCCCTGCGGGACACTTCATTCTGCCGCTGCCGCGATGGCGGCAGTGGCAGCAGCCAGAGCCAGCTTTTTTTTTTTTTTTTAATTTTGCCAATAAGCCGATGGGGGGGGGGGGGGTTAGGACTGGTAATGGGCTGGGGGGGGTTAAGACTGGCAATGGGCTGTGGCTGATGGGGGCTGTCTGGAAATGGGGCGATTGGGGGTTAGGACTGGTATGGGCTATGGGGGGGTTAGGACTGATAATGGGCTATGTGGGGGGGCTCTGGACAGGAAATGGCTGATGGGGAGGGGTTATGGACTGGTAATAGGCTGTGGGCTGTTGGGGGTTAGGACTGGTAATGGGCTATGAGGGGGGGTGTTAAGACTGGTAATGGGCTGTGGGCTGATGGTGCCTGTCTGGAAATGGGGTGATGGGGGGTTAGGACTGGTAATGGGCATATGGGGGGTTAGGACTGATAATGGGCTATGGGGGGGCTAGGACAGGAAATGGGCTGATGGGTAGGGGTTAGGACTGGTAATGGGCTGTGGGCTGTTGGGGGGGGGTTAGGACTTGTAATGGGCTATGGGGGGCTTAATACTGGTAATGGGCTGTTGGCTGATGGGGGCTCGTCTGGAAATGATGGTGATGGGGGGTTAGGACTGCTAATGGGCTATGGGGGGGGGTTAGGACTGATGATATGGGACTATGGGGGGCTAGGACAGGAAATGGGCTGATGGGGAGGGTTAGGCCTTGAGGCGGGCTGTTGTGGCTAGGACTGGTAATGGGCTGTGGGCTGATGGAGGGGGGTTTAGGACTGGCAATGAGCTATGGGGGGCTGACTGGAAATGGGCTGATGGGGTTAAGACTGGAAGTGGGCGGGTTATAAGGGGGGCTTAAACTGAAAATGGGGTGATGGGGGGTTAAGACTGGAAGTGGGTTGATGGGGCTAGGACTGGTAATTGGTTGGGGGGTTGCTATGACTGGAAATGGGCTGAGTGGAAGGGGAGGTTTGAACTGCAAAGAGCTGATGGGGAGGGAGCTTGGAATGGAAATGGGCTGTGAGGGAAGGGAGCTAGGAATGAAAATGGGCTGATGGAGCAGCTAGGATAGGACTGGAAATGGGCTGTTGGGGGGAGCTAAGATTGGAAATGGGCTGTGGTGGGGGCTTGAATTGAAATGGACTCATGGAGGGGCTAGAACTGGAAGTAGGCTCATGGGGGGCTTGGACTGGAATTGGGCTGAGTGGAGGGGAGCTAGGATTTGACATGGGCTGATGGTGGGGCTAGGAAATGACTAGAAATGGGCTGAGGGGGGGCTAGGCTTGGAAATGAGCTGATGAAGGGACTCAGACTGAAAATGGATGGGGGAGCTAGGACTGGAAATGGGATGATGGGGGGCTAGGACTGGAAATGGGCTGATGCAGGGACTAGAAGGGAATGGATGCTGGGTGAGACTGGAACTAGAAGGGAGCTGATGTTGGGGGAGGATTAGAATGGGATGGGGCTGGGAGAGTAAATTGGAGAGGGGAAAATATTTTGTGTGGGAGGGATGAAAAATCTACAATTGGCCGGGTATTGGGAGAGTAAGTGGGGATTGAGGATGGAGGGGTAAAATTTGTGTGGATGAAATAGGAATGAGGAAAGAGCACATGGAGAAAGATTAGTATGTCAAAGCAGATGTAGAGAAGAGAATTGAAAAAAAAAAACTAGCAGAGAGAAGACAGAACAACTGGACAGCAGACGATGGACAGTTAGCAGAAAACATGAAGAAACCAGAAGAAAGTGGCTGGAGCAATTGCAACTGAAAAAAAATGCACTAAAGGTAGAAAGATATCTCTTTATTTTGAATTTATTAACTGGAATATGAAAGCTGTGGGAAATGTGCATCATTAACGTCTGTGCTTTGTTTGGTACAAGAGGAAATTAATTTATAGTTTTTATTTCTACATGTGTTGTTGTACATTCCAAGTTTGGCTTTTGGGGTTCCCAGTTTAATTATTGCCTTCCTATTTCTAAATTGAGATTCCTTGTTTGGTGATGGTCTATGTTCTGCATGTGTAACTGAGCTGAGGTATTCTATGTCTGTAATTCCTATTTGACATTGCCACTTGTTCTCTTTCCCCAGTATTCTCTGAAATGTATTGGTTTAATATTTGCAGTGTTGCCTTTTGATAGGTAGGGTATGGTGCTTTGTGAGTCCTGGTAATGCTGTCAGGATACGGCGGGTGCTATGGGTTCTAAATGGGCAGCGTTTGTAGTAGTTTCCTAATGTGCCTGGCGGTTGGCACTGGATTATAGTAATGTAGCAATCTTTTAGTATTTCTTTATCCATCCACTCATTAAGAGACATGTTTACTAACAGTTAGTGTATGGTAACATTATGCAAATATTTATGCAAATAAGGCCACTTATGCAAATGAGGCCCCGCACCGAGTCTCCGCACATGGCCCCGCACCCCCCTTGGGCCGCCCCTGGTTCTGGTCATTTTATATGTTTATTTTCCTTTTTGGTTCCTGCACATGTACCACTATTATCACTTTTCTGGGTTTCCCTGCCTTTGCTGCACATTGCTGACTTAAATCGTTTCTCTTTCCTGCAAATGTGCCTAACGCGAGGGTTCCACTGGCGTTAGTTTTCAGACCCGGATTTCACAGCGTTAGTGTGCCTTAACGCCGCCACCGCGTTATCGTGTGATAAGTGATGTTATCGTGCGATAATGTTACATTATCGTGCAATAACGTCACTTATTGCGCGATAATACCACCGCTGCGACGTTAAGACAGTTTAGTAAACATACCCCTAAGTCTGCGGAAGACAACAGTCAAGTGTGGCGTGCATTTTTAAGTCTGTATATGTTGTTTTTCCTGGGAAACGCGTATGCAGAAGTAGGTGCAAATGTCCATGACTGCACGTTGTACCTTCTACTCAATTGCAACCAATATTTCACCATTCGTTATAGGCCCATCAAAATGCAATTGTAAAACAATTGGTCAAGATTTTTAATAATTGTAGGACCCAGTCAAATCACTGTGTCCAGTCTTTCCAAACACAGAAATTCATTAGGTACAAGTTAGTGAAATTATGTGGTCAGAAAAATCATTTCAAAATTTATATAAGATTCCATTTTACATTTTTATAATGGCTTCCAAAACCTTTAACTTAATAATCAGCTCCAACAGTCCTCTGGTCCTTTCCTTTCTGCCTATTATCTTCATCCGATGCTCAGCCAACTGGAGTTTCAAAACCAAGAAACCAAAGAATCAGGTTCTGGCAAGGCAAGGGATTCAACTCAGCCCGAGTTAAAATCCCAAAGGTTCATCGCAATAGTGTCAAAGACATACTCTACTTCAGCTGGCCATTTCATTATACCTTAACGTCTATACTTCTGTACCTACAGCAAATTTCAAAGCAGGAAGTGTGCCTGGGTTTCTTACGTTTTAAATTGCTAAGTCTACAGGTGGAGAGAGAGCAATTTTCAAAAGCGATAGACTGATGATAGGACTGGTTTACCCCTGGAGAATGGCTGACTTGAAAATTGTCCACCCTTTTGCCAGGCCAAAAAGAGTGTGATGGGGAATCAAACCAGCACGATACCTTTTACACAGGGCTTTTTTTTCGTGGGGCTACTTTGTGGTACATTGAGTTTACCGACTCCTTTCTAGTGCGCTGCTAAAATTGACCTATGGTTCATCCATGTATTAAGGCAACAGCCCTGCATATGAATACCGGCACTGGTTTATTTTGCTAGGAAAAATGCACTACTTTTACCCCATGAAACAGCAGATGGGCCCCACAGGGTGTTGTTAGGTCAGGCGAGGCAATAACTCACCAAATCAATTTTCATTGGCGCAGAATATCTGCCATGATTTTATCAGGGGAAAAAGTAACCAGAGGAAAACGGAAACATTTCAGTGGATAACTATTTGTTCTAGGCAGTTTTTGTACTTTTCACCTGGTCTTTTGCAGAGCTCGCGTGGGCTGTTTTTGAAAATTGTAACGCAAAACATCCAAATGCAGATAATTTGAACATTTTTCCATTACAGGATGACTAGTTAGCAACAGCCTAGCGCCATGCGAAGAGAAGACATTGTTTTATAAGTACTACTCTGGAACTGGGGGTATATTTATTTATTTTGTATGTCCCTATCCATAACATACCGCCCTATCTTCCATTCCGGGAAGTTTATATTGATAGCAGAAAACAACTTGACCTTGAAAACAGGGAATTAAACTTGGAGATTATGTACATATTACATTATATGAATGTCAATCAGATTATTATAACAGTAGGGGATTATAAACGTGTGACATTAGGGAAAAGCTTTGGGTTCAATTGTCTGTTATACTTTATTTATATTTACAATTCTCCTTATATACCGAGCTCGATTCTGCAACTTCTTGCAGTTTACATGAACAAACTGAAATTACATTGAACAGCATGATAACGGGGAGTGTATAACTCTGTGGAGATACCGATTTACAGGGAACATGGGCGTCTAGTGGAGGCTTGAAGTGGCTTGCCCAAGACCACAAGGAGCACCTGTGGGACTAGAAACCCCAAGTTTCCTTCCGGCCCAAGGTTGCTGTCCTCTAGCGGGATTTGAACACCCCGGACCACCTTACCGTCCTGAAGTACCTTGCCCCAACCCACTAGGGCCAACTCCTCCACACAGGATCCCGATATACTGGGGTTATTGCAGGGGGGTAGTGGTAGTGGTGTGGTGAATTGGGGACTGTATTGTGTGTATTTTTGAGGACAAGCAGTGGTTGTTCGGTTGACTGGTAACATTGGACACTCAATGCTCTGTGAATAGCCGGGTCTTTATTGGATTTGCGGAAAAATCTTGTACTGGCGTCCCTAGTTTCCAGTAATGAGTTCCAAAGCATTGGTGGCATAGAGGGGGGGGGGGGGGTGGGGTGATGTCTATGTTGCAGGATTAGCGCCATTAGGCTTTAACTTTTTAAACTCTTTGGAATGAGCATAGGTTTCTTATAGACGCTTGACGATTCCTCGTTTCTGGATCTCTCTCGGACTATTGGCTGGAGGGTGTGATTGGTGCCAAGTTGGTGAATTATCTTAACGATGATCGTGAAGATGGATTTGAATTTAGTGTCTCGTTGAAGGATTGGGAGCCGTAGCTCGGTCTTTGCATTATGTTTTTAATGTAGGGGATATGTGGTGTGCCCACTTGGTATCTGAGATGTTATTCTTGCTGCCGTGTATTTTCATAATTAGATTTGTAGGGGCTGAATGCTGTGGGGGTTTTTTGAATACTATCTGTTCTGTGTGATTCTCTGCCTGCTTATATGCTTTCGGGAAGTGTCCAACCTACGAGACGAGACACAAATCACCCACGGACAGAGGAAATAATCATTCTTGGCATCATAGATTGACCTAATGTACAGGCAAAGGATCACTTGGAGATAGGAGGCGTCTTATTCAAAATATTTATGTGGGTTAAAATTTTGGATTAACTTTTGTCCGCACAAGATTTTTTAGTGGGCGGACAAACTTATCCATCCAAAAAGGCTAGAGGCTAGAGGTGTAGAGAGGGCAGACTTAATTTGTTTTTAGCCAACCATATTGTTGCTCCTGGTTACATTATTGTGAACACATTCGGGTTGGTCTGCACAATTAACGCCTTAAAGTCTATATTTTTGGATAACTTTATCTGGATAGTCTGTCCACTGGCATTGGTCTGAATATCTGGATAATGATATATCAACTAAAATTAGCCAGATTGTTGATTTTCCGACCTTTCCTACTTCCTCTTCTTTGCATTGTTGTTATCTACAAGTACACACAGTGTAGGGCAGGTATTGCCCCTTGCTCTTTTGTGAACCAACCTCACTTCGCCCCCTTCCAGTTTTTTTCCTCAAAAAGAATTACACAAGGCTTCAACCGCACCAGAGGCTGGCTGGAAGACCTGCTTAATTCTTCTGGCTAGCAATTGTTTGGATGGACAGGGAATTGCAGGCACACTCCATAAACAAAACCAATAAACTTCAAGCCAACTAGAGACTCTGATCAAGCCAGTCAGCTGTTTTTGTTTTCACAGAGGCGCGAGGAAGCAGATGACCTCTGTGCAGAGGACGTCACTCTGTTTGTGTTAAGCCGACAGGACAAGAGTAGTGGAGGGGGGTCACTAGCCCAGTACGAATGGGAAAACACTACTGGATCCAAGAGAGCCTTTTATCTTGTTATAGTCTAACCCAAACAAGTCCCCTGTAAAGAGCTGCCTGGATTAAAGGCTTTATTTAAACACCCACAGGAAGTGGCTATCGGGCCTTCCTACAGCTTCGGCCTTACAGCTAACGTCCTGATATGGAGAGGCTTTTATCTACCTAGCAGAATGTTAACTACCAATCTAATTTCTGTCAGCGGTTTTTGTTTTTTTTAAAATGAGCAAATCATCCCGGGTTAACAGTTCCCAGATTTTTTTGCAGGCAAATCTAAGAACTT